>JAYMSZ010000759.1:0-17387 GCA_036897665.1 Pelargonium citronellum
CGTTCCGGTTTGCAAAACCCCGCCGAGGAGCACCTCCGGCGGGTACAAGTGCGGCGAGTGGTTGCAGACCGACAAGATCTGGACCGGCCGGCTCCGAGTCGTGTCGTGCAAGGAGCGGTGCGAGATCCGGCTGGAGGATCCGAACTCCGGCGACCTGTTCGCGGCCTGTTTCGTGCTCCCGGGCCAGCGCGAGAGCGCGGTCGAGCCGGTTCTCGATTCGTCGCGGTACTTCGTCCTGAAGATCGAGGACGGGCACGGGAAGCACGCGTTTATCGGGCTAGGGTTCGCGGAGAGGAACGAGGCGTTCGATTTCAATGTGGCGTTGTCGGATCACGAGAAGTACGCGAAGAGGGAGCAGGAGAAGGAGACCGGCGGCGGCGAGGCGGCGGAGAATATTGATATTCATCCGGCGGTGAATCATAGACTAAAGGTATGGTATGGTGGGGAATTGTGAAATTGGATTTGTTTTTGTAGATCACACACATTCATGTTATTGTGTTTCTGTGACTGTCAAAACTCAAAATGTGATCTTGAACTCTTGACAGTGAGCAATTTAGCGTGTTTGTGATCATGTGGGAGTGAGAGGACAACACTTCATTAATCATCACTTGGATCTCCCAGTGGATCCAATTGATTTTAGTGGTTGTTAAGTTTCTATCAATAACTCTTTGGCGGAATATTTATGCGAGTCTGTAATTGGAGAGTTATTATGGATGTGAATGTGAATGCATTGAAAAATGTCCCTTGAACTTAGGACAGAGGACAATGTAGTGTGTTTGTGATGTTGTGCTTATAGTGATATTAGTTATTCATAGGATGTTGTGACTTGTGAGTATAGGCCCAATATAATATTGGTGTTGCTGGATTGGAAGTACAGTGGATAAGAATATGGACAGACAATTTAGTGTGTTTATGATCTTGTGCTTATAGTGGTATTAGTTATTCATAGGATGTTGTGATTTGTGAGTGTAGGCCCGGTAAAATATTGGTGTTGCTGGATTGGAAGTACGGTAATATGGACAGTGAATGTGCATATGGATGGATTCAGGAATGTACCTTGAAGCAACCATTGAAAATTTAATGTGTTGTGATCTTGTGCTCGTGGTTATACTAGTTATTTCTAGTGTGTTTTGGCTTGTGAGTATAGGCACCAAGTAATATTGCTGTGACTGGAGAGTTTTTTGTGGATGTGAATGTGAATGCATTGGAAAATGTACCTTGAATTTAGGAAAGTGGACAATGAAGGTGTTTATGATCTTGTGCTTATAGCAGTATTAGTTATTCCTAGGATGTTTTGTGAGTATAGGCCTGGTAAAATATTGGTGTTTCTGGATTGAAAGTACAGTGGATAAGAATATGGACAGTAATGTGTATCTAGATGGATTAAAAATTGTAGCCTTAACCTAAGACAGTCAATTACAGTGTTTGTGATCTTGTGCGTGTGGTTGTATTAGTGAATTCTAGTGTGTTTAGATTTTAAGCATAGGCCCCAGTAAATATTGCTGTGACTGGAGAGTTTTCATGGATGTGAATGCGAATCCATTGGAAAATGTACCTTGAACTTAGAAGTAGGGACAATTCAGTGTAGTGTGTTTATGATCTTGTGCTTATGGTGATATTAGTAAGTCCTAGGGTGTTGTGACTTGCGAAGATAGACCCTGTAAAATATTGGTGTAACTTGATCGGAAGTTACAATAAATAAGCATCTAGATGGTGAATGTGCTATTCATAGTATGTTGTGTTAAATTTTGGCAGCATTAGTTTAGGATGTTGTGAGTAGCATATTCATCTGACTGTCAGTTGTAGGCTGAAGGTATTCAATGGTGAAGAATTGCGAAATTGGGTTTTTGTAGGTTTTACATATACTTGTGTTAGTGTTTCTGTGACTGTAAAAAATGTGTTCTTGAACCCAGGACAGTGGACAATCTAGTGTGTTTAAGATCTTGTGCTTTCGGCAATATTAGTCATTCCTATTCGGCTATTCCTAGGATGATGTGACTTGTAGGCCCTGTAAAATATTGGTGTAGCTGGATTGGAAGTACAATGAATAAGCGTCTGGGTGGTGAATGTGCATATGATGATGCATTCAAAATTGTTCCTTGAAGACTAGAAACACAGACTTAAATTTCAGCAGCATATGTTTAGGATGTTGTGAGTAGAATGTTCATCTGGCTGTCAATTGTGAGCTGATGGTATTGTAAATTTTTATGTTTGGTTTGTAGGAAGGCGAAACCATCCGGATTAATGTGAAGCCCAAACCTTCTAGTGGAACCGGCATGCTTTCAGCTGCTGGATTGTCGGGACCGGGAAGTGGAAAGCCTAAAGCTCTCAGCCTTGCTCCGCCACCTAGTGGGGCGGGAAAGATAAGGTCTCCTCTCCCACCCCCACCTAATGATCATGTATCCGTGAAGTTGGGTTCTTCAAGTAATAGTGTTGATCTTAAGGGGACCAAAGAAAATGTGAGGCGCACTACCGATCCTTTTTCTGATATTTCACAACTAGAGGTATGCTTCAAACCATTTCCTCTTTTTGATGATGGATGATATTCAGTTTTTGCTTATATTGAATTCCTTAGTAGTAGCAATATTGCATAGTACAGATGTTATTATGTCGGCCAAGTTCCGTAGTGCAAATTATTGTTGGTTTGTCCTTTGTCTAGTTCCTTTACAAACCCTAATTTTCAATCTCGATGTGAATGCTCAATTGTTAGAAAGACTTGAGTCAAAATCTTGAAGTTGGTTGCAGAACTGCTCGGTTTTTAGTCATGCTGTTGTCTCTTCAATTAGTTTGACTACCCGAAGGTTATATTATTGACCTGTAAAAGGAAACTGTGTACCATGGGATCCACCTCATGATAGATTTGAACATTGTTTCCATCTATGAAATCGCTATATTTACACTGCTCATATGCTCCCTTTATTTTGTTTTTCTTACTCCTGTTGCATTTTCCACATTTAAAGTCTATCCGAATCCTAGAGTAAATGGCCTCCATCACTTTCAAGTATAAAAAGAGCAGTCCAGCGCACGAGGCTCCTACTTAGACCAAGCAATTTGGGCTGCAGTTCTAAAATGGGTCGAGTAAAACAACTCCCGTGTTCGGAGAGGCTGTTTGGACTTGAACCCATGATCTCAAGGTCAATGCCCGCTTGTTGGCGAAACCCGATTGTGTTTTATTTATTTATTTCTGAATTAGCACCATACATTTTGACCCTATCAATTTGGGTTGTGACTTGTGAGTTCAGTATTATCTTTCGTTTATGAAACCGGGTTTTGTTGATGATACGTAACAAGTGAATGTAATTAATGCCTCTGGTGTCATTTGCAGAGGAGCCTACCTTCCACGACAGGATCATCAGGATCGGGAAAGACCACATCTGCAGCAGGATGGGCAGCATTTTGATTCTACAAGCAATTGCTGGAAGCAGGATGTGCGGGTTTTGATTGTATGAGTAATCATTGGTGTTATCGAGATTTTTGTTTGTTGTCGAATTAAGAGGAAAAAAGAGAGAGAAAAGGAAAGGTGGAACAGGAAAAGACTGAGGTAGCAAATACCTGATTATATATGAAAATAATATTTACTGGAATCTATGTATCTGATATACACTTCTTTTGACCTTGACTTTGTTGTCTCTATAGATATACTGCATGCAATCTTCTTTTTTCTTTTTTTCTTTTTTTCTTTTTTTCTTGTTGTGCAATGTTTATGAGAAAATGGTACTCTAACTTAGCAATTTCTTGTCATACATTCATTTTTGCATTTTGAACTGGCCCAAATCTCAGCATGAACTAAGATGTTTTTGAAGAGAATGAGTGGATTTCAGAAATAAAAACTATTGGAGCTAACAATGCGTGCGTATGTGTCATGTTTAGTAATCTTGTTGAACATGAATACAACATGTACACGAACACGATACAGAAACATCTTTCACAAACGAACCAACATGTTTGACACGACACTGTCCAGCACATTTGGCACGACGAACCAAACACATTTGACACGTTCTTAAGATTAATTTATAATTATACCCTTTTGTTTATAATTATACCCTTATTTGTGTTGGTGTGTCAACACGACTAATTAATCATGTGTGCATATTTTGGATGCCCAACACAAATACGACACATTATGTTTAGGGTTATCCAACACAAACACGTCTGGGTTATATTTGATAAGTTAACAGAAATTAACAAACCTACTCGTCCTGTACAAAAGAAAACAATGTAATAAGCATTATAACCAACAAAATAAAAATATGAACCTTCCTTCTCCTTTGCCCCACAAAAGAAATAGTCTGTAATCAGGTTTTGAATTGAACTCAATAAACAAAATGTAAACCACTTACAGATTTAGAGTGCAGTTTCGGGCATCGGTACAGGATCAAATCATCAAAATTTGATTCTCCAAAAACTGGCAATCAGCTCGGTCCATCGAATCAGTGTTATTGATACTCTGGCTTGAGAACCCAAAACGTTCCATTCGGGCTGTTCTCTAAACTTGCAATTTCCCTCAAAAGATTCTTAAAAAGAGGTCAATCCTTATCGCGCAATTTCCCTCAAAAGATTCTTAAAAAGAGGTCAATCCTTATCGCACATCAGTGTTATTGATACTCCGGCTTGAGAACCCAAAACGTCCCATTCGGACTTTTCTCTAAACTTGCAATTTCCTTTAAAAGATTCTTAAACAAAGGCCGATCCTTATCGGATATCCTATCCTTGAAATGCTCTACTATGTTTCCCGAAGTGGTGCTTCCGCCTCTTTGCTGTATGTATGTACATATTTGTCGAATCAAGACTTCGGCTTGGATCCCGGATGAGTTGTTGGATGGTCGGGAAGATCTGGCTCGATTGGAAGTGGAAGCCGCCATGCCAAACTGATGATCGAGCCCTGCGCCGACTGCTTTTTCTTGGGTTCCACGGATTCGAGCAAGTAATTGAGAAGAAGATAGTGCCTTACCGGCAGATGCCCCAGCTGCAAGACCGTTTTGATTGCTTCCACCGTTGCTAGAGTCTGAAGGTTTAGATGTACTGATCAAATGGGAGTTGGCGGTTGAACCGAATTTCTGGCGAATGGATGATGGTGCACCGGCACTTCCTGATCTTCCCGTCCATGTTGGGACGGAGATGCTTTCTCGGGTTCGAATCAGTCGTGATTGGCGTAATGCTTCTGCTGCCCTTTGTGCAACTTGAGAAGCTTGCTCCTCGAGCCTCATCTTCTCCTCATCATCGGCGTTCATGATTGCATCATGGTTCATAGCACTCTACATGATAAAAAAACGAACAAGAAAACAGACTGGTCAAAGGAAGTTATTGCACCTAATATAACATAGTGAGCATTAAATCAACGTTTCAAATAAATATTTTTCAGCACGGGTTAAAAAGACCAAACCCGAACCCAACCCACAAGAGACACAGGTTTGAACGGGCTTTACATAGAAAATGTGAGGGTCATGTGCCGGTTGGCGGTTGCCTAACCTACCTGCACCTTTCCCATGGTAAACCCGACCAGAAAATTTACCGGTCCATTTTAAGGAACCTGAACCCGCAAAAATGATTTTGGGTCCAAGTTGCTAGCTCTATCTCCTATGCACCTAGAAACTAGGATCACAAGAGTATCCACCCAGAATTTTTGCATAAATAAATAAACTCGAGAATATAAAGACAAACCACAAGGAAGCTTACGTGTATTCCAATAGCATCGAAAAGACTCTTCAAAATATTTGTTTCTTCATCGACACCGTCATCATTGTTATCAGCTTTTTCCTTTTCTTTCCCTTTTCCTTTCCCTTTCTTCCTGGAAGAACCAATCTCTGAGTCGTTCCCATTGTCTCCTGCATCACCATCATCGTGTAGAGCAGCGCTATTGTTAGGGTTCTGCTTATTATTGTCTTTTGGAGCCCCGACAACGTTTATATCTTCCGATATCTGACCAAAAAGATTAGATGTTTCTGTTGACCCGCTCTCTTCGTCATCTTTGAGTACGAATAGATCTTTCATGTCTCGTGATTTGAAGAACCTTCTTTGTTGAGGATTCTTCAAGATCTTATTGGTAAGAAAATGCTTGTAAATTTGCCTGTGGTACACCTTCTCCTCTATGGTTCCACGTGTGATCAATCTATATACAGTTACGTCACGGGTCTGACCAATACGCCAAGCACGTTCCCTGGCCTATTGTAAGCAATAGTAACCCTCAAATTATATAAGCAAGCTTTGGAATTTGGCACAAAATTGTCTCTAAAATAGCTTTCCAATAAATTTCAGAGAAATTCAACATAGAGATACATTACCAACAGAAATATTAATAGGAGTTCTGGTGAAACTTTTATGATTTAAGGAATTAGATAACATCAAGCAAGATACTTGGTTAGCGTTTGGATTAGAGATTTTGTTCGGAATGGAATTAGATTCTCATTGTTCATGTTCGTATTAGTTTTTTTTGGTCATGAAAATGGCTCTGAAATTGGAATCTCATTCCCATTCCCAAAAAAAAAAAAATACAAACACTGCATATGTGATAGTTTAAAATGGTATAGACAGCTTAACAAGTTACAACTAGAAGCAACATTTATCGATATGTAAATTAAATAATGAGTTCATCGTACATTACCTGCATATCATTGGAAGGGTTCCAATCAGGATCAAAGATGATCACCCTGTTCGCACCGGTCAGATTCGTCCCTAGGCCACCGACCCTGGTTGTTAGAATGAAAATAAATACATCATTTGAGTTGTTAAACTCGTCTATCAGGGCCATTCTCTGTTTTATGGGAGTAACACCGTCCATTCTTCGATAGCTGTAATCTCTGGAGATTAAGAAATTCTCAAGGATGTCGAGCATTTGTTGAGTTTGTGTGAAAAAAAGAACCCGATGACCCTGCTCCTTCCACACCTTGAGCACTTCGGCAACAACTTTCAATTTGCCACTGCGTTCGATATTCCCATAGTCTGGATTTTGGCATGAATGCTCTCTCTCAAGCAGATCAGGGTGGTTGCATATCTTGCGCATCACATCAATTCCATATAGAGAATTTCTATTACCATCTAGTATCTGTTCTACCTCAGAGCTAGCAAGAAATGCTCTATAAACAGCTCGCTGCTCAGAGGTGAGGCTGCAAAAGAGCACATGTTCAGTCTTCTTTGTAAGATGAGCATTTACATCAGCTTTCATACGCCGAAGAAGGTAGGGCATAATCAAGTCACGTAGGACAACAGCACACCTGGACAATCACAAATAAATTTATCATCAACATGAGTTAACAACTAAATACTATTTTCCTCTTTTGGAGCCAATGTTGTGATAGATGGACTTAGACATTTTGAACTTACTCGAAAAGCGAACAAAATCATGAAAAAGTTAACATAATTCCAGAGTACACACCTATAAGCCGTAGACACTTGCAATGCAGAAGCATTAGCATAACCACCAACAGATATGGGCACCGCGAATTCTGCCTCAAATACAGGCAAAACCCCCAACTTTCCAGGGAAAACAAAATCAAACAAAGACCACAGTTCAGTGAGCTTGTTCTGAATCGGTGAACCAGTCATTATGATGCGGTGAACTGTCTGTAGCTGTTTGCAAACTAGAGTAACTTCAGCATTTGGATTCCGAATGCGGTGTCCTTCATCCAACACTGCATAACCCCATTCTATGTCAAGCAACTTTTCCCCGAGCAACCGGAGTTGCTCATAACTGGTAATGAGCAAACCAGACTCTGATCGCAAAACCTGGTTAATCAAGGTATCCCACTTTTTGGTGTTCTTAGATGATAATTTTTCCTCATAGTCACTGTCAAGAGAACCTTCACTTTCATAATCACTTTCATATCTCTTTCTCTTATTACCAGAATCCTGAGCTGAATCATGCAGTATCTCTATGTGAAAGCTCGGATACCATTTTTTCGCTTCCCTTCCCCACTGTCGCAGGAGAGTCACAGGGCAAACCACAATGCTTGGCTTGTACATATTACTGAAATGCAATGCTCCAAGAAACGACAAAACCTGGATAGTCTTACCAAGACCCATCTCGTCGCCAATGATTCCACCAGTTTTTTGACAGTGCAGTTCCCAAAGCCACTGTACCCCCACTTTTTGATAGTCAAAAAGATCGCTAAAGATTTGTTCTGGGATTTTCAGCCCACCTTCAAGTGTTACAGAAGGAGGTTCATCATCGACATCTTCAACATCCTCTAGGATTTCTTCTTCACCGTCGGAAATGGTCAAATTATTTTTTGCATCTACAAGATGAAAATCAAGTTTGATAATGATATACTTAATCATATATAAACATGGGAGTAAACACCATATACAAGCATACCGAATTACTGATATTTACAATGTTTACAAGCATGGGTAGATAATTGTCAACAAAGGTGAATAATGATCACATAATTGCACAAGCTTAACGAGGTCTGGAAGTATTATTTAAGTCTATCAAGTAGCAGGCGGAAACCTCGAATGCTAAGTAACTATGTATTTGAATTTTGAACTTTCTGAAAAACATAAAATCGGAAACATTTAAAATGTAGAAAACAAGCTTTTACTTTAGTTAGCATAAAATCCAGCAGCCGTCATATTATCTCACTAGAAAGCCAGATAGGCACTGTAAGAGATGATTATAGTTTTACTTCTGAAATACAGTAAATTTAGGCAACCATACCGCTATTGATATATTAAACATACCACTCGATTTCAACTGATACTCCTCGCGAGAAATGCGCTTTCTCCATTTCTTCTCTGGCAAAGGCCGCTTCTTATTCCTTTTCGAACCCTTTTTCTTCTCTGATTCACTGTCTGGGGACTGACGAATTTTGAATGGTGCTTTTAGCCTGTGAAAAGGATGAGTTGGTGCTTCAAGCTTTGGCAAAACTTCAGGATCAAGCAGCTTGGTTGTTGGGCGAGCTTTTGCAGCCTCTGATATTGACTGGGCAACTCTGGCAACACTGGAAGAAGCAAAATCATCATTATTCCCTTCTTCCTCAGGTACATTGTGCTTGTTAGAAGAAGCTGGTAGTTGAAGACCGCGCTCGAAGCCCTTGAGCTTATGAAAAGGCGTCAAGATTCCTTTGCGAACCAATTCATCCCTTTCCTAGGACATAAACAGTGTAACTTAGCCCTTTCCTAATATCAGTTTGAAAAGGCTGATTGCCCAATAACTCACATCTCAACACGAATATCAATAAACAACTTGTTGAGGTAAGTACATAAAAGAAAATGTTATACTTACAGTTTCAACAAATCCTGCAGATGCGGAATCCAACACTGCATCAAAATCAACATCATCATTATATGAAACTATTTTTTTACGCTTTTCTAGATTTTTGTTTGATTTCAGAACTCCTTTCAACTTTCTTTTGGGCTTTGGCTCTTCTTTCACCAGATCTTGAATCAACTTGCCATGCTCTCTACCTTTGGATGGAGCCTCCTTGCACAAATCTGTAAGTTCTTTCTCAAGCTGAGCCTTAGTTTTCTTAAGGCTTTTAAGTCGATCAGCAGCCAGAGCATGCTGAAGAGTTAAATCATTAGCAGAAGCATGATGATCAAATCTATCATCCTCTTTGCCCCTCTGCTGCTCTGTTCTACCATCGCCATCTTCAAAATTGCCTTCATTACTTTCATCATCCCTCACCTGTTCAATGGTGGATGCAACAGCATCTATCTCAAACTCTACTGCCCTCAATTTATTGTAGAGTTTTAACTGACTGGCAGATGATGGATCAAGGCTTTCTGATTTCTGAACTTGATCATCTTCAGTGTTCTCGCCAACTTCATTATTGTTCCCAGCATTGTCTCTCACCTAGCAATTTAGATGTGGCCAAGGCAAAATCATAACATTTGAAATCTATCGTTCAAATTTCAAACTAATCATGCAGTGCTGAAAACAATAAATTAGATCCAGTAAACTGAAAATAATCAAGAGATAAGACAATTTGACTTATCCAAGAGTTTCTTCATATGCAGTACATTAACTTAATATCTTGGTTGTGCTTTACATATGACGATCCGAATAATGTCTTAAAGGCAAAAAAAATCTGGTATGAAATCTTAAAATAATTTTTCAAGGACTTCATGCATTAAGGAAAGTTTTATATAAAGCTTGTTATTGTAATCCTTTTGTTGTTAGATCAGTCAAAATTATATATTGGCCACTCATTGCATACTTGCATTTAGATTTTAGAGAATTTAAGCCCTTAAAGGCTTAAACATTGTGCAACATTAAACTGTGAAGATAGTACACTGAGCAGGGATGACAATAAGGTAACATAACACCACCTGGTTTTCTCACATAAGTGCTAAGCTTTTCCATAAATTTTAAAACAAAATAAAAGAGTAACATAACCCATAAGATTCATTAACACAAAATTAACAACCTCAAACTAATACCTGTGCTAAAATGCCGCGTTCAATATCCTCGGGATTTGCAGATGTTACGCCCAAACTACTGAGCAAAATTCTATCCTTGTCTTCCTCCATGGAGTTCACCAATTGCTCTGCCTGAGAGTCACGGTATAGCCATGAAGGTCCACCTGCCAAAATAAATGGCGACACATAATCATCATCAATCAGTTAGTTCCGAACATAGATTGTTAAAAACATGTGGGAATTAACCAAACATAGATTTTTGTGTGCACAGTGCTCAAAACTTTTCCAGGTGGACAGTCAGTAAGCAGTAATTCAGCAACAAGCCTATTGACCAACGCAACTGATCCCACAGTCAAGTAGCAAAATACATTCCAGTAACAAGTGTCGTTCTACAAATGAAGGCCAAAAGTATAACTTCTATTGCTCCTTCCCTCACATAAACTTCCTAAGTTCATAATAAACTACAATGCATGTTTCAAATTCCAATCAATCACCCCAGTCAGTGAAATCAACTCTAGAATCCAATTTCAGTTCCACGAGATTAAACCATTACTGCACTATCATTTCACAATAATGCTAATAAGAGCAATTCAACACCAAAACATTCAAAATATAACCGATAAACAGTACCGAAAATGAGTAAATTACAGGTAAAATGGAACAATTTTGACAACAAATCAAGCGCGTACCACGAGCATGCACTTAGAATTTCTGAAAACACAATTTATAATGCTTCTTCTCTCACAAAAACTTCCTCAATTCATTATAAAATACAATGCCTGTTCTTCCACCTCAAGCTCAAGCTACTAGCATGTTTCAAATTCCAATCAATCACTACAGTAACTGAAATCAAACCTAGACTCCAATTTCAGTTCCACGAGCTTAAACCATAACTGCACTATCATTTCACAATAATGCTAATAAGAAAAATTCAACAACAAAACATTCATAATATAATCGATCAACATCACCGAAAACGAGTAAATTTCAGGTAAAATCAATCAATTTCGGTAAGAAATCATGCAAGTACCAGGAGCATGCACTTCGATTTTCTGAATAAATTCAACCGTATCACGAGGTTTCGAATTCTTAGCTTCGAATTCACTCGAAAGATTTAGGAAAATTTCTCCAATCCAAAACCCTAGGGTTCACCAGAAACACGAGAACGAGACGATTGTTTCTCCAACCTCTCGTCTGAGAATGGTTTTCTCGGTTTTGTATTTGTATTTTTTTTTTTCTTTGCTCTTTCTTCTCGGCGACGCTCCATTTTTAACGAAATTGACCAGAGACGTTAGCGAGTCTGTGTACGCTGAAACGACATGTCGTTTTATACTTAGGACCTGTTTAGTATGGTTGCATATTCTACGTCGCATGTATGATATATTGTTGATGACTTTGTCAAATCACAACGTGTCAGAGTGCTCAAATAGAGGTGGCGATTTGGATCGTATGATCGGATTTGTTCGGTTTCAAATCGATAAAGAGTAATTCAAATCTGATTCAGTAAAGAGGCTCATATCAACAACAACAAAAAAATATCGTATCAGATCATATTAAACTTTTTTTTTTGAAAATCATATTAAAACTTAGAGTGTAGTGAAAAATGAACGGATTTGCCTGTATTTTTCACAGGACGAATCCAATGTGATTAAGAAGTCGATTGGATCTGTTTAAAGTTATATTGGACTTCAATTGTTCTCGATTTCTTATTCAAATTGTCTACTCTAGCACCAAGTGTACCACATTGGGTTCGACCTTGGACTAAAATCAGCATATAATTAAAATTTGACCGACATTTTTACGAGTTCACTACTCATAAAATATATTTCATTGGTTTATGAGTCGAGTACTCATCCAATCACTTTTATACACCAACACCGAAATATGACCTAACTAGTGACTCAATTTCTCGTGAGTCGAGTTTGAATTAGACTGTTTTCATTTTGAATTCATAAAACATGCAAATGTGGGCAGGTGGCGATTCGAGTTTCAAGTTAGAAGGTATAACTAAAACTCGATATGAAGAGAATGTGAGTCGATTTTTACATGCAAAATCTACAAGTTCTTACGAATTCAATCGATACATTTGAAAAATGATCGTGAACACAACTAAAATATTGTTCAAGTCTATCTACGAGTGGTGTCATATTCGAGTTTCTACAAGTTCGAAACCAAATTTTCGGCTATTTGAATTTCGGCTCCAAAACTTGAACTGAAACACGTGGCCAGCAAAACATAGGCTTTCAATGTTGCCAAACCATCGTGGCATTTTCTGCACCAAGCCATCCAATTAAATTCTCAAACCAGAAACCGACGTGGCACCACTGATCTGTCGAAACGTGTAAATCTGTGGCGCGTTCCACGTCACTCACCAACTACCTAACTCAGAGAGAGACGTATATAAACCCTAGCCGGAGGTCACACCAAAAAGCTCTGTACCAAAGCTTGATTTGCAGAGCAAAAATGGTGGACACAGGAGGATTTGGAGGAGAAGAGAATGGAAAATCGAACAGTATCAGAGTATGCGGGATGCAATTCGCGTACGAAGGACAGCCTCCTCTGTTCGCCGATTTTAGCCTCGACATCGCTCCCGGATCTCGCTGCCTTCTCGTCGGCGCCAACGGATCTGGTAAGAATTTACTTTGTCTCGTTTATGTATAGCTGTTTTCGCCGATGCTTTGCTCTCTGTACGTGAATATGACGGATAAGGGAAGAAAAACTGATTTCTCGGGAAAATATGGGCGGTAGGGTTAAGTTAAGAGAGACATGTCGAAATGGAATTGTTTAGGGAAGCAAACAGAATTTTCGCGCGGCCTTGAAAATAGCGTAGCTCTTATTGGTAGTCTTTTTGTGATTTGTGAACATTGTGAGTGCTATTGCTACTTGATTGAGCTTATGTATTTGTGTCTGTTGGTTGTCTCTTACGTCGGAAGTTACTGTCAAGCTTACTGGTTATTAGTTTCAGTTAGATTTGATTTCTACTAGCTGATGAGTGTCTAGGAGAATTTTCTGGTATAGTTTTTTATGTGTTTGTTGTTTGAGTGCGCTAGATGTATAATGCATTGAGAGGAAATTGTGCTCGGGAGGGATTATGGAGAATTAATCAATGAAATGTCAGAGAGAAGATAGATAATTAGAATATATTATAGCAGACAAGGGGAATTGGAATTTTATGCCATTTGACATCTCTACAGTGGATCGAGCAATGTGTTGATCATTATGCGCTTTTGGGTGGAATTTAGTACATATAAGAAAAGATATAATAGCTTATGAGCAATGTGTTGATCATTATGCTCTCTTGTGTTGTTCATTTTATGCCGGAAGGGTGACTTTGCAACTGACTCCACTGCTAATATTGTGCAGGGAAGACCACTTTGCTGAAGATTCTGGCTGGTAAACACATGGTTGGAGGAAGAGATGTTGTACGGGTTATAAATGGTTCAGCCTTTCACGATACTCAATTGGTTTGTAGCGGTGACCTGGCCTATTTGGGTGGATCTTGGAGTAAAACTGTTGGCTCTGCTGTGAGTAGCTCAATTATGGCCTTAATATGAATAACTTATAGACGTAAATTTTCTTTTGATTTCATAGGATGAACATGACACATTTGTGAGTTTCATTGTTTAGTTGTAAATGTTACCATGTGATTTGCTAAGTTGTTTAGATATGTGTCTAATATGTCCAGTAAGTTGGGACCCATAGTTTAGACGAAATGATTCATCAATGTGCTTCGTTGGTTCTTGGGACATGAGTTGAATTGTATTGTCCTTGTAAATGCTATGGAGTTAAGCTACTATCATCCTTGTTTTTGCTTATGGACAAACATTATTTCTCTGTAGTATTTAAGAAAAAAGATCCCATGATGGTTACTCGCTTCTCTGTTGTTTCCCTAGTCACATGTACCCATGTGATCTGATCATGCTCAATTTAAATTGAATTGTCTTTGCTAATTCTCAGGGAGAAATTCCACTACAAGGAGACTTCTCCGCGGAGCATATGATTTTTGGAGGTGGGTGATAAAATGCTGTACCCATCTCATTTATTTGATTAACACTGCATTTTCAATGCTTCCAGCATTTGGAGAAGTTCAGAGTATGTTAGTAATTGTTGATAGACTCCTGCCTTCAATGAATAAACAGTAAAGGGAATTACGAAACAATTTTGTTTCGGTAGTAACTTGCTACCTACTGCCACTTAGATTATTCTTGTCCAACATGCATACATGCCCATATTGATTTTGATTTTGATTTATTTTGGGAGGATGGGGGAGTCAATTTTTAGTTGTGTATTTATATGTGTATGATATGCCAGCTTATTTGAGAGTGCATTGGCAGTTAATGGGGTTGATCCCGATAGGAGAGACAAGCTGATTGAACTGCTTGATATTGATCTACGATGGAGAATGCATAAAGTATCAGATGGACAGCGGCGCCGAGTCCAAATCTGCATGGGTCTTCTCCATCCTTTCCAGGTATTACAATAGATTTGTGATGAACATGGAGTTGCGCAAGGCTTTTGATATGGTTATTCTTGGTGGAATCCAACAAAACTAAGACTCGTAAAAATGTCTTTGCTGAGAGGAAATAAATGTTTATTTGTTGATTTTTCCGCCTCATTCTTTTGACCGAGTAGTTCCTTGTTGAAATGAACAGGTACTGTTGCTAGATGAAGTTACAGTAGACCTTGATGTTGTCGCCAGAATGGATTTACTAGAATTTTTTAAGGAAGAATGTGAACAGGTATATGTTTGCCTAACTATTCTCTTACACCTCATATCTGAAAAGAAGTCATATGATAAGAATAATCTCATATTCTTTATCTTGTTTGCTCAGTCATTTATTTGCATCCTGTAATTAGATAACATAGCTTGGGAGGAAAGCTCTATCGAATGCTTTCTTACCATGCAGCTGATCATTATATGGGCTCACAAGATAGATAAAAAGATTTGTTCATTCTTTGTTTTCTAATGGATTATATATTTTTAATTATAGAGAGGAGCTACAATTGTTTATGCAACCCACATTTTCGATGGATTGGAGACATGGGCGACACATCTGGCATACATTCAAGATGGTGAGTTGAAGAGGGCTGAGAAGCTGACAGAGATTAGTGAGTTGAAGGATGCAGTTAATTTACTTTCTATTGTCGAGTCCTGGCTTCGCTCCGAAACCAAGCTTCAGAAAATGAAACCCGCGCAGCCCACCGCCCCGAAACAAAAGCCATCCCCTCTTGGCTCTTCTCCTTTTATGTCCTCCAGACACATGGCATACTATCGCTGATCACATTGAACTCATCCTCGCCCGAAAAAGTGGGAAAACCGGAAAAGTCTTTCACTGATCTGTTATCGCTATTCCATTGTTGTAAAATTCTTGATTATTTCAATTACAAAGTATATCTTCTCATTTCATTAGTTCCCCATAGAAATTAAGATAGCATTACGCGATAGATGTTTTGCTTTGCCCTTTGGGGTTATGTTGTGAAGTCTTATAGATCTGCCTTTAGCAAATAATATTGTAATATTTTTTATATCAATGAAATAGCTCATTCCCTATTTATGGAAGCCTGTCATCATATTTCACTCAATATCTGTGTCTTTAGTTTTGTTGATCATTTGTTCGACAGAAGAGAGTTCCTTAAGCTTTCAGGTAATAGCTAGGTCTATACTTTTTCGCTTCATGTGGAGATTTGTCATCGCATGTTCTTTTGTGCTTTTGCATAGAAGTGATCCTTATCGTGTTAGTTTTGTGTCTGCAGGTTAGTGTTTATGATTTGGACCACCATAACCATAATCAAGCTCCCTCCACCAGATTGACCCTAATGATCTAAATCCTCAGAGGTATGAATGATTGATTGTTTTGCAGGACTATGATTCATTGTCATGTAAATTTTGGTTTAATTTGCTCATTGGTCAGTACCTCGGTATTTGTTGCTCGTGTCTGAACTCTGAGCTTAATTAGTGACAATTGTACCTTTACCTTGAGGTTGCAGAGGTATAAACCGAACTGCAGATTGGCAAAAGTCCAGCAGTTACTTGCATGATGAATTTACGATTCTGACATATATTGAACTGACCATTATCGTACAAATCTTTGTATGCAAATTGTTTTATTCAAATTGAACAAATTGTTCATTTTGAATGTTTGTTTAGGCATGAATCTGGCTTGAGTCGACCCAGCCTGCATGGAGCTGTAATTTTCACTCTCTCTAACAATTGACTTGTTTCAGGTTTTCACAATCTTATGAGAAATGTAGATGAATCCTAAACTCTTAATATCTTCATCGAATGTTTCTAAATGAATCTGCTGTTTTCACCTATCTGTTCTTGCCGATATAGATTTACTTGATTTTTTATAGGAAGAATGTGATTTTGTAATCATTTACTTTAAGTTCTGTCGATAAGTTACTTCACTCACATGCTTACAAAGACCAGATCTGAAACATGGAATGATTGGCCTAATGCAGGGGAGACATTGAGACACTGCATATGCCAAACGATTCTTGCCAGACCAGTAGATCTTTGCCACATGGGATATAAGCCTAGACATAAACATTTTGATCGTGCAATGTTTGTTCCTCTGGTATGAACTACGAAACTTCTTCCTGCAGTTTTCTTGTCTTTTATATTATTTTGACTTCATGATTATGAATCATTCATCTTCTTTGTCTTTCGTGCTCAATCATTTATCTGCACACTACAATTAGCTGATATGTTCATAAGTTTTTGTTGGGTTTTACATTGGCTTTCAACCTGCACCTAGGGGTGCTCATCGGTCTTTTATCAAACCGAATTTAAGGAAATTATGGATCGAAGATCGGACTGGTTATTTTTCGGTTCTGGACCGAATTAGTTTGAAGAAAAAAAATACATTTTCTTATAGAAAAAAGGTTGAATAGGAACGGGTGTCAATAATCGGAATGAGAATAAGATTTTCATTGTTCATGTTTGGATTTTTATTTTTCGGCTAGGAAGCACGAATACGGGTAAAAGTACCCCGGAAGGTGCGGGCCCGGGACGGCGGGGCGGGTCT
>JAYMSZ010000760.1:0-17385 GCA_036897665.1 Pelargonium citronellum
TTAAGTTGCAACTGATATAAAGTTATATTAGTCAACTAATATAAAGTTATATAAGTCAACTAATATAAAGTTATATAAGTCAACTGATATACATATATATATATATATGATCAACATATATATATGATCAACATTGGACTCGTGGGTCGTAATAGGACTCACATGTTGATGCTTTGATTTTGAGGCCTAATATAAAAACCTAAGTCTAATATTACATGTAAGCATGCACTTTAAAATTGTTACTTTTATTATTAAACAAACATTATTACATTTTTATACTCCAATAAAGTACATTTCTAGTAATCTAGCTAGAGCTTTACTAGTCCATATAAGTTTGACTAACATAACAACAACTAGCAAGTGCCATATTTTGATGGTCAATCACGTGACATTTTGCAAATAAATGGTCAATAATGTTATTTTTTTTATGAATAATACTTGTTTTTATGTGTGTAATATATAATACTATGACCATTTATTTTGGCTAGCTAGCTTGTTATTTTGTTGATAGGTTATTGACTTGTTACCATTTCGATGCTTTTTTGGTAACTATTTGGAATTGAATGGAGGTCATGTTTGTATCACAGACGATATTCGGTAAATTAGTGTATATGAGCTCATTCTAGCACTTGCAGAGTTGTTGGAAGTTTGCGATTTCTACGAGAGTTTGGAGCTCCTAGTGAAAAGTTAAGTGGCTAGAAAGAGATTCTAATGCAGGTGAGGTCGGTCGCTAATACAACATTCTTTTCACTTGTGATCCACTCCAAACTTTAGTCGGTGGGTTTTTTAAAATTCTGTCTGATATGATCTCATCTCAGTTTTGGACCAATACACACTTACACGGAGATGGGGAACGGGATTACAAAACTCACTCAAAATCCGCCTCGTTGTTATTATGATGAGTGGCTTGTATCATAGGTCATTCACTATTTTGTCCATTAATGTGTCCACACAATTTCTTTATTTGTATTTTTGGGCTGTTTTCTTAAATGGGCTCAACACAATTGAAGCCCATATTTTATTTTGGTTAAGCCCAAATCTGTATGTTGTTAGAAGCCCACTATTGATGACCCTGCAATATCAGTTTTTGGGCCAATTTGTGAAATGAAGACCCATATGTTTTTCCAAATATCGGAAACCCGTGCAACTAATAAGAGATTGTTCCAGCTTAACCTGCGGTCTCGAGTTCGAGTAGCAACTGCGTTAAACTTGATAGGGGGAGTTTTGCCGCCCTTGTGGTTCTACCCGGCTCGAATGAGAATTAGTCTAAGCGTGTTATGACTTAAAGGTGCTGATCGCGGGCTCACTTCCGAAACCTTACTATGAAGACCACCAAAAAAAACTGTAAAAACCCAACAAAACGTCGTCGTTTTATTACTCAGAGAAACAAAGATAATCCGAGTCTACCCACTGGTCGAGCACTCACTGAGCAGCAATGGCGATTCAGCTCTCAGCACTGTGGCTCCCAAACCCTCCTCTAATCTCCGCTCACTCTCTTCACTCCCGAACCAGACTCAACCCACCACCTCTCGCCGCCACGCCTCCTCTCTCCTCCCCACCTCCCACCATTCAGGCAACACCACTCATTTTCTCTCTCAATTTCTCTTAATTTACTGAACCCAAAAAATCTGATTTTGAACCCCAAAACTGCAGATTATCGGCAGAAGAAATCATGGGAACGCAATCGAGGGTGTCGAAGAAGAGCTGGATTGGGCTGATTTGGATAGGGATGTTCATCGCTGGACCAGCGATTTGCGTCCGGTTCAGGTAAGCGAGAACGAGGTTTTTGTTTTTTTTTTTGTTTTTGGAGGATTTGAGATTTGAAGTTTTGGTTACTGGGTTTTGTTGGTTTTGGGCAGTGGTATCCTGGGCATATTGCGAAAACTGAGAAAGAGCTGAAGGAGCAACTGAAGCTGATGGATGTGGTGATAGAGGTGCGAGATGCTAGAATTCCTTTGTCCACAACTCATCCACTGGTTAGTTTTCTGAGTCTATCTTAGATGATAATTGGAGATTAGATTGTTGGATAAGGTTGATTTATGTGTGTAACTGTCTATCTTAGCTGGTTTTGTGATTGTGTCATTGTTGGGATATGTTCTTGTGATGGGGCATTGTCAAATTTGAAGTTTTGTGTGTGTGTGTGTGTGTTGTGAATTGTGATGGGGCATGTCAAATTTGAAGGTTTTGTGTGTGTGTGTGTGTGTGTTTGTTGTGATGGGGCATTGTCAAATTTGAAGGTTTTTTTTGTTGTTGTTGTTGTTGATTCTAAGTCGAACTTATAAGATCCCTTAAATTTTTTAATGCGTGCATATCTTGCTGCTTTTGTGATTGGGTTGTTGAATAGAGGTTCATATTGTGAATCGTTAGAGCTATTTTTTGAACTGTGAATCGTACTGGTTCAATATATGAGTCATGTACGATGCGTTTGATGCTAAACCATGGTTGAAACATATTCTAGTGATGAACCATTTTTCAATTTTGAGGTTTTATGTTGTCTTGATACTAATTTGAAATTTCATGATCCGTTAAATTGTTTGTTGTACGAATCTTGCCTGCTTTTGTGATTGTGTCACTGTTGAGACATGTTATTGTGATGGACCATGTCAGTTTTGAAGTTTTATGTGCGTTGATACTAAGTTGAACGTACATTATTCAATAACTTGTTTAATGTGCATATCTTGCTTACTTTGTGATTGAGTTGTTGTTGAAATCTTGGTTGTTGAGTTGAGGTTCATACCATGAATAATTTTTTGAGCTATTTTTTTAACCTTAAATTACCGATTCAACATATGGTTCTTGTGCGATACGTCTGATACTAACAACCATGGTTGAATCATATTCTAGTTTTGAGACATTGTCAATTTTGAAGTTTTATGTTGTGTTCATACTTGATACTAATTTGAACTTACACGCTCTTTTAAAATTGTTTATTTCGCATATCTTGCATATTTTTGTGAATACCCACTGTTGATACATGTTATTGTGATGTGCTATTGTCAATTTTGAAGTCCATGTTGAGTTGATACTAGTTTGGACATACATGATGTAATAAATTTATTATGTGCCTGCCTTTGTTATCGAGTCACTGTTGAGCCATGTACGAGTGATGGGTCATTGTCAATTTTGAAGCTTTTTGGCATAACCGTGGTCACTGAATTGTCATGTTAGTTTCCTTATTTAACTTATGAATGAATTTTGTATGAGCAGATGGATTCATGGCTTGGTAATAAGAAACGGATTTTAGTGTTGAATAGAGAAGACATGGTGTCCAAGGAAGATCGAAATGCTTGGGCAGCTTACTTTGCGAGGCAAGGGACGAAGGTTGTCTTCGCAAATGGGAAACTTGGAATGGTATATAATTAAGAGAGCATCTTATTAGTTATTACAACTTTCCAAAATTTTAATAATTTCATGGTGCAATATTATCTTCTGTGAAAAAAAAATATATATTATCTTCTGTGTTGCTGGGTGTAGGGTGCTACAAAGCTAACTCGATTAGCATTGTCTCTAGCAACGGATGTAAATGTCAAACGCAGAGCCAAAGGACTACTTACTCGTCGGGTGGGTGTCACATACTATATATATATATGTACTGAATGAGTACATTATTTGGATAAGAAACATAATGGTTTCATTTTTACGACTCTATGTATTTTACTTTTGCTAATAGATAAATATAACATTACTATTCTGTTCGAGTGAATTTCTTTTCTTCTTAATTAGGTTCGAGCTGGAATAGTCGGATACCCTAATGTCGGGAAATCATCGTTAATTAACCGTCTACTAAAGCGGCGATTGTGTACAGCAGCTTCTCGACCAGGTGTGACAAGAGAATTAAAGTATGTATTTTCATCTTTATTGCCTGAGCTTCTTTCTCTTTCTTCCGATACTATAGGGAGGTATAGAAATTTGGTGTAGGAGCAGAGATGGCAATTTGGATTTCGGGTTGAAAAGTCATTACCCGAACCCAAAGAGTTGTGGGTTTAGGGGCGGGTTGTACAAAGAAAATGTGTGGGTTGCCAACCCAATCCACACAACTCCACTGTAAACCCGACCCAAAAGTTAAGACCTCTATTTTATGCAACCCGGAGCCACCAAAATGCGGGTTGGATTTCAGGTGCTCGTGGGTTCAGGCCCAAATTGCCAGCTCTATGTAGGAGGCTGAATTTATCGTAATCACGTAACACTAGAAATGTTGATTGTTGACTTGTAAATTGTACCCATCTTATGTGCCTTTCGTGTTCCTGAAAAAGATGGGTTCGATTTGGGAAAGATCTTGAGCTACTCGACTCTCCTGGAATGATCCCAGTGCGAATTAATGATCAGTCGGCTGCAATAAAACTTGCAATATGCGATGACATTGGAGAGAGATCCTATGATTTTACCGATGTTGCTGCGGTTCTAGTTCAAATGTTGACAAGGATTCCAACAGTAGGTGCGTCTCTTCAACTCATTCTAGTATCCGTTTGAATTATAAACTTTCGTCAATTTTCTTTGGTCGTTAATCATTATAAACATATTCTTTTAACTCGGGTCTTTCTCCTTGTCAGGTGCAAAAACTCTTCAAAACCGGTACAAGATGGACACAGATTGTCGTGATGGTAAAATGTATGTATTT
This sequence comes from Pelargonium citronellum, assembly GCA_036897665.1. Classification (NCBI taxonomy): domain Eukaryota; kingdom Viridiplantae; phylum Streptophyta; class Magnoliopsida; order Geraniales; family Geraniaceae; genus Pelargonium; species Pelargonium citronellum. The sequence continues at coordinate 4,619 of JAYMSZ010000760.1, forward strand.
AGTAAGTTGGTGTGAAGTAAATGAAAATCTATTCATAACATACCAAAAAGGGGATAATTAAAAATATATAGTTCGTAATATCGTCCGTAAACACATAACTAACCTAAATAATTTTCCACAACACTTAACTAATCTTAAGTTTAGTCGTCTCATTTTGTTAGTATTGTTGTTTACTCATTAAGATCAAAGACCATTTTACCCTTTATATACTCTTAAACTTTCAAATAATAAAAAACTTGAATTTTCACGCAATTAGTGGAAGAGCGAGGAAAAAATGAGCAAATGAAATTTAAGTGTCACATGTAAGACGTGTGATGAGAGTGCAAATACTCGATTAAAACTAATTGAATAATGGTTTTGACTCTTGATGAAACTTGAGGTTAATTAAGTGTTGTGGAAATTTTTTATAGGATAGTTATGTTTTGTGGTCAATTATACGAGTTAGTTACCCTTAGCTAAAAAAGATACTCGATCTTGACTTTTGAGAGTTTCTGCAGAGTGTATGTACCCTAGCACTTCTGTTGTACTAAAATCTCATGTTAATGTGATTGCTGTTGCTTTCTTTATTGCAGATTTGTGCAGCACCTCGGGATGCACTTATTCAATGGGGACTCTCATCAAGCAGCATTCCGCTTGTTGAACGATTTTCGCAAGGGGAGGTTTGGTTGGGTTGCATTGGAGAGGCCGCCGAGGTAAATAACTTCGAAAGCTTCTACCTGAAATCCTTTTAATGTTCATAGGATTCTGAATGGTTTTCTTGCACCGGACAAATAGACCCTCGCGGAGTGTATAAACTATAGTTAGATAAATGCTTCGCGTCGTTGTAATGGCTTCGAATATGGAGAAAAAGGAGTCAGCCTGTAGGTTTCAGGAAGCTAGAATCACAAAGTGTGATAATTGTTGTGTTTTTATTGCAATAGCAACTGTTGTATTCACTTGTACAGAGAACAGATGTAGTGTGCATCTCTTGACCATGTTGAGCAAGTCTTTTGTATCTAATTGGTATATGCATTTTTGCCAATTTGTAGAAGAAAGAAGGAAAATGTTATATTTTTGGTTCTCTAATGATATCTTTAGTTTTGATTTGGTACTCAAATTGATTTTTTTTGTTTGTTTTAATTTAGTTGCAAACCATGCGATTTGTGTTGATTCATTCTAAACCAGTGCCGTCATATTAGGTTGATGGCTCGCTTGCATCTCTAACCAGGTACTGAATTGGGTACAAAATATAAAATTGTGCACTAGATAGTTTTTTTGAAAACAACATGAACCTCAGTGCAACAAATTGTCACTATTACTAAACCTTATCCTTGTATTGCAAACATTTTTCTACCTTGAACTTCGAGATCACGAAACACAACTATACCATTGCGCCAAAATGCACGTTCAAAGTGACCAAACAATTTGCATCAAACATTCATGGAAAGTGCATACATATGACAACATTTGCATTTTAACATTCAAGAGTTTCAAAAACTTGATCATATATCAAGAAATTTTAAAATCCAAACCACAACATGATGATTTATTTAACACACTATCATCTAGCAATTGCAGGAGCACAAGTAGATTCATCTTTGTTTGACCAATTCTCGTTAATTCTACAAACCTGGATTAACCGTTCGATTTGGAGCCCTTCAATGGCTTCGTTTTCCAACTGTGAGCAGTATCTACCAAATGTGTCTATGCTTACTTGAAGTCTGAAATCTATACTAAACAAAAACTTCATCTCCAATCTGTTCAACTCGGTTGTGCTCACTCCCCCGACTCTGGCATAGTACGCGTTATTGAAGAACCTGCAAAAATCAGCGGGATAACGTTCATTTCAAGAAGTTTGCGAGAAAAGCATAGCTAACAAGGTTTGCCAAAACACGTAAAACACAAAATAAGAACTCAAGTTTTCACCGAATGATAATTTATGAAGCTCTATATTAGAGTTGGCAATTCATGTCTCAAGACTTTAAACGTTATGAAATAAGTGTTTGAGCAAGCTAATTTTGTAATCATGCAGTGTTCGTGTTGGAGTACCCAACACGTTTACTAATCGTGTAGTGTTACTGAACCTCAAAAACAAGCAAGCATGATTAATTGTTTATGTTGTGAGCAATCAACCTTGAACACGACACGCATGCATGAATTGTCATATCTACTCTACTCTATAAACCAAGTTGACATACACAAGGCCACCGTGTGAACTTAATGAATTTGGGATATAAGCATATAGCTCGAGATGACAATAACATATGTCGTGTAACGGGCGGCCTAATGCACAATGTGCTCCCACCATTATGGGGTACGGGAGGGACATTTCGGTCATTTTTGTTTGCAGCTTTACCTCTTCGCAAAGAGGTTCTTTCATTTTACTAAAAATCATGAGCTCAAGGTCAAAAAGCGGCAACCTTATGCTATGTCAAGACAATATATATTAGGTATCCAAGACAAATACTTACGCATCATCAATAAATTTGGCCGCTACCATAACACTTGTTATAAGAAGCCGATGGACATTGAGGGATGTCAAGTGAATGTCTGTCCGTTTAAGGAACCTATCCACATATATGTTTGCGACGACGAAGCAGGATGGGCTGCAACCTGAGTACTTGAAGATGCGCTCAATATATTGCCGAATGCTCAAGGTAGGTGCTCTTAACCCGTGAAACACCGTGATGGAATCTTCAATATCAGCTGTTTCTAGTAGCACCTCGTTGATATGAACCGACCTCTCAAGAAGTGTAGATAGAAGTGATAAAACCCGAGGGCTTCCAAAAGCTTCTTTGCCCAATTCTTTAAGCCCCAAAGCGGAGTAAATGTCTGAGCCTACTTTATCGGTATCAAGTGCCAATGTTCCCATATCCAATCTGCATACAGATCTGCTAGTTGTTATGAAATAAACACTGAAAATGAAAATTCTATTTTCCCTGTATCAAGTGGTGATTTTAGCCAATTTAAATGCAAGTTTCTAAATATAGGACAATGTAAAAACTAGATTAGGAACCCAATATAATTGCAATTCACTAAACGACGATGCAACAAAACTATTTGTTTCTACTACCGGCTACAAATTATTAATAAATTACTTCCAAACCTTGAGTTGGAATAGCATAAACAACTAAGTTTGCAAAATATTCACACTGAATTAGAAGATAAATTTATCGAACACGAAGTTGAGAGTACACAGAGCATGAAAAATGGACGCCAAAAGAGTTCAGCTTGATGTGAAGTCAAATCAAAATTGGCATTAGGAGCTCTACTTAACCAAAGCTGGTTTCGGGAAATACTTTTCCTAATATGAGTATTTGTAAGTTGTTGGGAAAAGACCAACAAATGCCATAAACAAACAAGTTACTAAATAAATCTCTCTTTTCGAAGCGTCATAAGAAAACAAGTTATCTAGCAGTTAATTAAGTCCCTCAATTCGGCAATACAATAATCTCAAGAAACAAATAACAATTGAAACCAAGAACAATACTCTCAGAACTATCTATATGTGTGTCGTATAAGCCATACATTCCGCTCAAAGCCTCAAATGCAAGTCAGATTGCTACACTACGAACCAAATCACGACATAGCGACACAAACCTTAATTCTTGCTCAATGACAGAACCACCCTCCATTTTAGTTTCCTCACTATTAAGCAAGTCAAGATCACATAACAAAGCATAAAGATCAGACCTTTCCATAAATAACATTTAATTGAAACACATACATAGATGATTCAATACTCAAAGGTCAAAACCCAGATACCAAAACATAGACCAACCAAGAACACAGCAATTAACATATCAAATGAACTAATCAGATAAAACCCAGAATAGCAAAACAATCAAAGCCCACAAAATCAAATCAAATCAAATCTCAAACTCAAATAAACTATAAAACAGTAGCTCAATCAATTAAGCACACAAAACCACAAAATCAAAACAAGCAAACACCACAAAAACAGACCAAACTCATATGACAAACACTAAATCTTACTAGCAGGACAAGAGAAAATCGAGAAATTATTTTTTTTCAAAAAATACACAGATCGGGTGCCCCTCACCGGCCGATCCCCATCCGACGGCCGTAGCCGCCAACGAGCTCGGCATACGCCGAAACCCTAACCGCCGGAGACCCCCAAACCCAAACCGGCAAGCCACGTCCACCAGCACGGAGGTTCGGCCTCACGGCCGACTATTGGAAACCCCCAAAACCGACATAAATTCGACAATAAATCGCAAAATCAAAGACGACAAATAGATCGAACAACCCATAAACCAAATCTGAAATCGAAAACCGAAGAAACAAGCTTACCTCCTCTGGCGACGAGAACCATGAGCAGGGCCGGCTTCCCCTCCGATGTTCTTCCTCGACGCCCTCGGTATGGCAGCAACGGAGGCACGGTGGAGTTGAGGTCGTCGTCGGTGTGGGTTGAGATTAAGTGAGAGAGATGAGGTTTGGGGAGAGAGACAACATAGAGATCAACGTTTGAGACAGAGGAGATATAGGAGAGAGAGAGAACTGAGAGATGCTGTTCTTTTTCTTAATATTTTTCTCTCTTTCTCTTTACTAGCCTTAGGTTCTAGCTATATCCAACCACAACCCGGTTCATCACTTGGATCTTTTTTGTTGCTTCAAATCTCAATAAAAATGAATGGTCCAGATCTCTCTAAAACCCACATGCACTACACATGCAATATCACCACATGCATTAGTAGTTTCCCTTCTTTGTATGGAAAATTTAATATCACACCCATTTTTAACCACTAATGATTGGACAGATATCATAACTTTGATTTCAAATGAGAAAACAATATTTTTTATTGTTTTTAATAGACACTTGGGAATGACAATTTTTCAACATTCGCATAACTTGTTTTAATTTTACACTCAAAGAACTTAACATTATCCATAAAACTTAAATTGACATATGTGACAATGGCATGTGTGTATTTAGCTGAAATATATGCTTAATTATTGAAAATAAAGTCGGGAGGAACAAATCTGTTAGTTACATTATTAGAGTAATCATTAAACAATAAATTAAGACAACTCACATACAGGTGCGAAAGAAACAAATACAAATATGTGAACCAGATATAGAATATGACAAAGAAGTCGGCCAAAAAATTGCTTATGTGAAAATAAGTCAAAATATCTCTCACTGACACGTGTTCTTTTTTTTATCATCAACATGCCCCAGTCTCTGGAGAAACCGGCTAGCCAAATTCTATTGTGACAACAAAGCCAACATTGTTACCAAAGTTGTTGCAACCTACATTCCTACTGGTTGGTTCATAGGACCCAACAAGTGTAACAAAAAATTGAGTATGGAACATCATTTTTGACATTTCACATGGAACTCTATTTTTTATTTGAGTTTTTTTTTAATAGATATTCAATGCTCTATTTGCTAGTTAGATGTCTAAATAGACAAATTGCAGAGAAATACTTTATGCGTTTTTTTGTCTCATGGCTCAAACAAATATTGTAATATGCTATGAAGTAGAAACCGAGTTACTTGACAATGCGGGTCGTAGACCAAAATGCTCACCTTTTTTCGTTTACCTAAAACTGAGGGTCACGCGTAATGGTATTCAGCACATGATTAAGCAATTGATTTTCGGGTCGAATTGGGTGAGTTTCAAAACAAAAGGCTACTTTGGTAACTTAATCTTATTAAGAGGATTTAGGGTTTCTACTATTATATATAAAGACAAGTTCCGCTTGTTGTTCTCTCACTTTCTCTCCTCCACTTTGTCCACTTCCATTCTCTTCTCTCTGTCTTGATCTGTTCTCTTCTTCTCTGCTCTCCATGTCATATCTGGGCTTGTAAGGTACTATTTTCAATATTTTCTTGATCCAACTCATGTTTGTTTGCTGTTTTCATGTTGTGTTTTATGTTTAATTTTGTGATTTGCTTGGATTTATTGAAATTTATCCCAAGAATCATGTAAACTGAACTTCGATTTTGTTATTATTGTTTGTTGGATGATAGGATCTGATATGTATTGATTTTTTAATAGATATTTTGTTAGTTAATTGAGATGAATTAGATATGTATATAAATATGATATTGCAATATTTCAACTTTACAATATGATTCAAATGTTATTTTGTATTTCAATCTTGTCTGTGTGCTAAGTTATGAATTGGCTTGAAAAAAAGTTCAAGCTATGATTAATTATAATTCATTTGTTATTGATAGGTTTGAAATTGAAGTTTAAATAATGATTGATTGATTGATTGATTATTCAAGAAATCAGACTTTGTTGTATTTGGTAACAATTGCTGATTTATTGTATGGTTCTTGTTTGTCTTACAGCTGGTGATTCAATGGCAAAATTTACCTTCAAAAGTCTTGTAATTTTTATGAAAAAGCGGTTATCTGTATCGACATCAAGAACCCTAGTTTCTTCTTCTGCAAGTTCATTTGTTGTCGATTACGCGGTGAGCTCATGTGGGCTTCTTCTACGATATGCCATTGCAATCTCTCATCGTCTGAAAAACGGAAAGAATATTCAAAAGCATGATTCTGTACTCAATTTTGTCAAAATCTCACGGATTTGACACGCTCATTCCCACCTAGTGGGGAAAGCCCAAATTAGAGTTTCTGTGTCTTCTCAAATTAGAATATTTGGGCAAAATCTTGATGCGATCGCATCAAGCCATCACTTGATCGCATCAAGCCATCACTTGATCGCATCAAGCCATCACTTGATCCTTAGTATTTGGTAAGCTTTTGTAACAGTTTGTGGCATCGATCAAGCCATCACTTGATCTCATCAAATCCTTAGTATTTGGTAAGCTTTAACTTCGGGGTAAAAGTTTGTTGCATTGCCATTCGATTCTTAGAAATTAGTAAAAGGTAGTGTAATAGCGATGCACTTCTCTTCGTGTCTGTTATCTGCTATTTGAATACTACATTTGATGTCGTATTTTGGTGAAGGAATGGTTGTTGATGCTGCAACAGAACTCTTCATTTTCACTTTGGAAAAAGACTTACCAGTTTATGATTGCAATTATATTGATCTCTTATATTTTATGTAAATTCATTTTTTTGCTTATTGTTAATTGTTAAACAACATAATGATAGTCTTATTATCTGTGCATCTAGTAATATGGGTTTAATATTATATAATCTTCTAATTAAGATAATAAATCGTTATTTATGGACCCCAAAACAACAATTTGCAGTAAAACAATACAGTCTAATTTCCACAAACAATGATTCCATAAATTTAAGATTCACACCACCAATGTACTAATATTTAATTTATTGTTTTGTTTATTATAATTTCATCACACATTTCAAAAATCAAAATCTTCTTGGTTTGGCTTAGGCGAGGTCAACATGGCGGTGTATAGCCGGAGCCTGTCCTCCCCTAGAGATGAGCACCTCGACAACGGCCTCCTTGGCCGTATAAACGACAATGACGTTAGCGTCAGGCGGTGGCGGTACCGTCTCCACGCCAATTGTATTGCCACCGCCGCCCATGTGCGCCATCCGGGCGAGTAGTACCTAGCACTCCTCTTCACTCTCTCGTTCACAAATGTGTAACGGAAATGTTGTGTCACATATTTTACATCTTCCGCCTCTAGTCCAAATGCCTCGGTTGTCTCAAGCGTCACGAGGGTGGAGGAGGATGGTGGTAGCCGCTCAATAAAAGGTCGTCGGAGACACCAGGAGAGGAGCTCGTCACCGGAGAAATTGCCAGGGCCGAGCATGCAACAACTCTCGACCCCATCTCGGAGGACTTGGCTTCTTTGGAGGTGACCCCGTACCACGAACAACATTCTTTGTACTGGGTCGCCTTCTCTTGTTATCTAGTGACAAAATTACCTTTTATATCAACGCGTATAATCTGACTCGTGATATCTGTAATATTAAAAGAAAATTGAACTTACAGTTTCTCCCTTTGTGAAGATGAGGGATTTTACACGGTCACATATGTTCTCTAGAACTAGGTCATCCATGTGTTGAAACAATGGTACCTGAAAACAATAATGAGAAGAAAACACAAAAATGTTTAAGAAATTAATGTTTGTAGTATTGGTGCTTTGTTGTAGTAGACCTGTGAGTTCGGGCCGGGCTAAGACTCAGTCTTATTCGATAGTTTCTTATCGACTCTAGTTTATTGTATTAAGTAGAGCGACGTGTTAAAACTGACTAAAAATAAATTAATGTATTAATGTGTATTTTTCTACCCAACTTTCAGATCTACAGCCCACATTGTAAAGAAAAAATGGGCCTGGATGTAGGCCCAATCCCAATCTTTCTTTTTTCCTTTCTGGGTTGATTGCAATTAAAAGAATAGCTGAATAGGAACTAACGATTTGAACTTTTTTTTTCTTTTTTTAGGAAACCAAGCATAGATATATTATTCAGGATTCAAGATAGGCATGATACACTCACGCGGGACAGAACACCGGCCCGAACATCCATACCCAGAACCGGATAACCTAGCTAACTCATGAGCTACTCGATTCGCTGAGCGTTAAACAAACGAGAAAACAACGTTTGTAAATAATAATTTTAGCGCTAGAATTGAACTAACAATTTGAACTTGAATGTATAGAAATTGAAAACTCGGACGCATATTTTTGCACGAGTCACAAAAAATATAAATGCAGATGTTGACCACATTTATATGTTAAAGTATCATCTTAGTTACAACTATACTTAAAATTATGGGTCTCAGGTATAATTGTTTCTATCAGATACTCTAACACTAGGAAAAAAACTAAGACCAGTAACAATTTAAAAATTACGAGTTTTTTGCTTGTATGTATTAGACTCACGGTCTATGTTGTCAGTTCTAATTCTTATCGGTAAAACGTAAAAGAAATTACCTGTCGAACCAAGTCGAGGCAAAGATGGTACTTGATGTCTCTCCGAAGACCCTCCGGGAGGTTTCGGATCATTTGACACTCGTCAACACCGCGCATCGCCGCCCATCTCTGCCGCTCGTAGTTCCGGACTCGCTGCCTGAATCCCTGAGGTAGCTGCCTCTTCCTCATCCACCACTCTATGTTCCTCATTTTCAATTGCATTGCTTGTTTTTTCGACGTCGTTGCGTGCAAAAATACCTATATACAATCGTCATTTGGAATATTACAAAACTTAAAATTTTCATGAATTGAATTTAAAATGTGTGTCATTTCATAAATTGGATAATTTTAGGTACCTTGATATTTCCGATCAACATGGTGACTAGAAGTAGACCACTTGTTAGCACAATGATGTTGAACACCACTTCTAGCCATTCGGTTGTGCTCTCTATGTTCCCAAATGTGCTGAGATCAGATCATGCATGCATGCAACACATGAAATTGTAGCAGTTGAGACCAATCTTAATATATAAATATACATCAATTGAGTTGATTCTCTAACATAGTATTAGACTTTGTGTGACTTTCATGTCACTAGTTCGAATTCTGACACTCAAAACTCTAGCTTTAATTTCTTAAATATGTCTCTTATCTATGTTCTACTTTCTTTAAGCTTTCTACGTGCCTCTTCTGCCACAAAGGCTCTTTATTATCTCTCTTCGATTAATCACCCATAAAAGCTTTAAAAAATGGTAATGGACTCATGTCGGTCCATCTACTATCGGGACAAGTAGCTTAAGATGCTTATTTCTTTTGAGATCTTAGGTTTGAGTAGCGGTTGATACGTTTGCTCATAAAAAAAAAGAGAGAATGAGTCAAACTCTATATCTCTCTCATCAATCCACTTGCAAAGTAATAACGGGCTTGCACGTGAGGGGCATGTTTGATTACAATATTAAAGTATAAATGAAGCCTCAATTTAAAAAGACAAAAAAGTATGAATGAAGCCTCTACACTCACAAATTTATTGAAACGAGTATGAGTGTTAATTCATGACGTGTCAAACTCTCATAAGTTATACTGATCGTACTCTTAGTCATTAACTCTATAACTGGGAGTACTCCTTGCTCTATATTTCATAAATTACAATAATTTTCTTTTCCGAGCTCTTTAGTTGTGCTTTAAACATGCTAGTTCAAGATTATCGAGATATTATCGGCTGTAACAAGATGAGATATCGTAAAAGACACGAATTTCTGGATGTCAAAGAACTCGAACTCGAAACATCTGACTTAAACTTAAACCTATCAAGAATATTTGTTTACCTGAGAGTCATGAGGCCCCAGAAGATGGGGAAAAGAATCTTCTCCAAACGGCTATCATTGGAGACAAGCTGCACAGTCCATTTATAAGCTCCATACTCATAATTATCAGCACTGTCCAAGCAAGTAGACCTAGCTCTTCTATTCTCAGCCCAAGCAAGCCTAGCTCCTTCTCTCACCATGCTTGTGCTTCCATAATACATTGGGTCACTGCAAGCTAAGCTCCTTAGGTCACAGCCACTTGTCGCTCTGCATTGCTCTCTCAAGCATTTTGCTGTTCTCTGGATACCCAGCAAGTACCAGCATGCTCCAGCTGCCTGTAGTAATTAGCTAAAGCCATTATTAAGTAGACTTGATCTGTCACGTTAGCGGTTTTAGAAAACTATAAGTTGATTCACCTAAGCTTAGGTGAGTCAGACTCTCAAAACTACGTAGTTTAGAGTAAGTGGTTAATTGCAATATCAAAACTACGTAGTTTTAACTCATGACAATAACCCTAATTGATCTTATTCTCTTCCTCCTTTATTAGCCGTCAACATCTTCATTTGTTTTCCGACAACACTTTCATTTTTTCCGGCGACCTCCATTTTTTTTCCGGCTACATCTATTGTTCGTATCATAATCCAAAACTAGATAATTTTAACATGAATTAAAAAACCCTAAAAATAACAACAACAAGAAAAATACTCCTCCATCTTCCTTCACATGAACAGTACACATGAATGATTGTAACCAGTGCATCACTTTAGCATCAATTTCGTTCATCTATGTTCATGGCTTATCAATTAATTATATCTTTCTAGAGTTATACATATAGTTTGTTCTTAAAGTTTAGTACAACCGGCATTGCATAGATGATAGAGGTAAAAGAAATAGGTGAGAAGATTAACATATAGACCTTATCAAAAAAAGCAAAAATCCGTGGATGTCTTCTCCATTTATTTGGTCTTATCCATCCTCAATTGTCTTGTAGATTAAAAATTATCAACAGTATAGTAGTAAATATGAAAACATAACTAAGAAGACAATTTAGGGATGTGGGGTTGTCTTGAATTTGTAGGTAAGAACAGAGAGATGTGGGGTTGTCTTGAATTATCAACAGTTTGGTGCTCACATTGTCTACAAAAAGATCCGAAAGTGAGGATTAGATTTCATTTCAATGTAAAAGAATATCTATCATCTTCTTCTGTAACAATGCATTCGTAATAAAATTTAGTACATGTTTGATTATTGATTTCATTTGGTGGTTTTTGGCAAGAGTTGTCGTTTTGCTTACTGATTTTTTTTAAGGAACCGAAATCACTTTATTAATTCAAATTATCCAATAATGCTTGAGTTATTACTGGAGGACAATCCGGGGTAACCCGCAAAGTTCGATCAAACATAGAATTAAAAGCCCTAACTAGTAAGTGAGCTACTACATTTGCAGACCGATTAATGTATGAGAACGAAATTCTCGCAAAACTCGATGCTATCTGAACACAATCCTTAACAATCATATCATAAACACTAGCCATTTCGGATCCTAACGTGAGATCCAAAATTAGCTGTTTTGCGTCGCTTTCCACTGTAACTGGTGACCAACCCATTTGTTTGATCCACGACAAAGCTTCCCTCACGGCCATGGATTCCCCCCTCCCACTTTCGACATCCACCTCCCATCCACCTTAATCCTTCACCATTCCGCAGGGTCCATCCAACCCCAAAACCACTAGACCCAATTTTAAGGGCTTGTTCGTGAACACCATTATGGCTCTTGCAGCTTCCTTTTGTGTGATTGCCACAAAGGATATAGAGGACTTCCACATGAGTTTTTATGTTTGGCTAATATTTGGAACAATAGACCTTTTGGCCAAAATCTCATGCACAACTCCTGTGGAAGCTATTTTTCCACAGGAGGTTCAAACTTACTGCAAGAACTAAAAGGAAGAGAGAGAAATGATTGAACTCCCATTTTGTTCTTGTTTTGTTGAGAAATTAAATCCCCTCAACCAAATGAAAATCATTTGCTACAAAACAAAACAAACTAACTGGTTTGACAAGCAAATCACCAACAAAACTCACTGTCTGATAATCATGAACTGCTGCACATTTAGTTGATGGTAGACCATATTCACGTGATGGTGGACTACATTCACTTGATGGTCACCATATTCATATATTTGAAGGTCGACCACATAGTCGTAGTTTGATGATCGACCATTGTTATATACAACTAACTTTGGTTTTCATTTTTCATATTCGGTCTCATGTTTTTGGTCATGTATATGGATGGATCTGTTAGATATTGAGTGTCAATTCATAGTTTCTCAAATTTTTTGTATGTGGGCTTATTAATATTATCTTAATCACGGTTATTTTAGTCTTTACAACATTTCAAAATACCTTTCACTCATTTTTTACCAAACAATCATCTCATGAAAATACATTTACATACCTCTATTACCATCAAATTTTAACAAACAATAAACTAAATATCTACAATTACTTACAAACCTTTTACCTCCTTTTATCTCATAAACCTTTTGATCTTGTAGTTACCAAACAAACACTTAGGCTACGTTTGGTACGCTGTAACGATACGGAATGGAAAGGAATGGAATGAGCATTCCAGCTACAATCCTATTCTAGGCG
>JAYMSZ010000761.1:0-17380 GCA_036897665.1 Pelargonium citronellum
TTTTATTCTTTTTGGTTAGTTCTATAATTAAACAAAATTATGTGTCCAAACTAAAATATTGATGACGTGGCGCTCTAATACGCATTATAAACCTGTTTTTTGGTTCAGCTTTTATAGTATGTATAGATTTGTGAAGTGCCTCCTGTGTGGCAATATACATACTCTGCATTTATCTCCAAAGCAAGATCAAGTGAATTGTATGCATTTTCATGTATGATGTATCCATGGCCTTGCTGGTCAGGTGCTTGGTGACAAAATGTGTTTGTATACAAGGGCTAGCAATTTGATGATGGGCAGTATCTCAACACAAATACAACACAAATTTAAGCCGCGTTGAATTAATTTAATCGAGTTCATGTCAACTACTCCCAATCCATTGAGTCAAACCTGTTTGACTTGTCTATCCTGTTGGGTGTCATTTTCCAACTTAAGAGAGCATTTGCAATTTGTATCTATTCTGTTTTAGCCCCAAGCTTTTGCTTCGGCCAAGTCAAAGCTCAAGAGCAACATATTGTGCTCAGCTTAATTAGTTACAAATACTTCACACATTGAACACTACATAATCTACTAAACAACAATACATAAATGACTCCTAATCACAAGTACTAATACACCATGATAATAAAAATCCTGATATAACATTAATTAAAGGGCATATAAATAAACATGTCTCAAATCATTCATGCTATCACAATTACCTAGATTTATGCCAAGAGACCATCTAAACAGCTCTTGCTCTTGGCCAGTTCGGTAGTATAATCTAAACAATTGTTTCCTCCAACATTAAAACGATGCTAACTATGTAGGTCAGATATGGTCCAACCCGTTTAACGGTTGGAACTTGAGCATGTAAGTCCTATACAGAGCCTAAGTCATATCATACTAAGTCTAACGGTAACTACAATCACTACCTATGTTCTCTATCATTTCCATCTCTCGAAAGATGAGACGTTAAGGGTATGATGTCCTACTTGATTCGATGCCTGCATGCTATTCACACAACTAGTGACCTCCATCAGCTGTTGCTCCATATTAGCCTTCCACTTTACCAACTCATTACACATTTCCTGTCAGAAAAGGTTTTCAGTAGGAGTCTTAGTAATGTTCAAATGCTTGGTGACACAAAAGATCGCATACTTAAAGATCAATTGAAATGCTTTGATCAACATCACCTGAAACAGAAGGAATGGACTGTCAAGGTCCGCCTTTGAGGTAGTGATAGCAGAAGAATCCGGGGTCAAATTAGCCTGATCTTCCTCGTGCTTCTTCGGAACCAGCCCTTGCACATCTCTGCTTATGCAAAAATAACCAGCTTTAATAATAGCATAAACACAAAATGAGCAAATTCTTTTTATTACCACTTAAGATCATCAAACAAATAATTTATTACTACCTCCCTTTCAAGAAAAGTTTCATTTTAGAGTGTCACACAAATTAATAAGTCAAGTAACCTCATTTATTTGTGTTTATGTACTCATTAATTACTACTCACTCAAAAATTACTACTCATTTCTTTTAAACTTGTTTTAATGCTAATAATGATGAAGGGGTATAATTGGAAAGTCAAATGCTTATCTTTGTTGAAATTGTAAAATGATACATTTTGAAATGGAGGTACTATAATTATAGTCATTTTACCTCTTCATTTTGGCCATCTCTTCCTTGAGTAACTCCAGTTCCTTGGCACATACGAAGTCCTGAGAGGGGCTATCACAAGCCTTCAACTGAGGAGGTAAGGCCAAGCTGGTCCCTTGTACAGCAGCCCCCTGTACAGCATTTACAGAATCATTGCTACCCAACCAAGGTGCGAGATCATCCTCTGGGACAGTGTCCAAGTTGGTGCCTTCCAACCAATCTTCCCATCTTTCAGAAGCTGACGGACTGAAGACATTGCATTGCTTTGACGCCTGCACAGTGCTCAATGCATTTGTAATTTCCGCTAGCTGTTGCTCAGTTTTGGTTTTCCAGGTTGCTAGTTCCCTGTACATGTTCTGGCAAGAAACATAAAATCAGATTTTCATTAGATCAAACATAATGAAGTATATGCATGTAATAAGCAGCTGAACAAGAAATATGCTGCTTGCATAAATATAAATGAACACAGAACTCCAACCACAAACACCATTAGGACTGGGCATGAATGGGTCTGGACCGGAAATCAGGACCCAACCAGGCACTGGTCAAGACCAAATAGGGCAAGTCTGGTTCACTGTTAAATCCTCCCGTGTGCAAGATTCTAATATATTTCTTTGTCATTGTCTGTACAATATACTCATTATTATTGTTCAATCGAGCCACTCCAATTATAACTTTTGATCTATTTTTTCTCTTTAAAATGTAAAATTTTAATTGAAATAGGCCCGGCTCTGGACCGATGCCAAGTTGTATACACTGTAACACTGTTAATACAAATACTCATATATAAAAGACAATCATCCCATCTTTTCTATTAAAACCTCAATCAAATATCAATCGGTGAAAGAAGGTGGGGGCGTTGCTTTTGTACCTGTATTCCATTCAAAGAACTTGATATCCCAATCAGGTGTTGCTCAGTCTTGGCTTTCCACTCAGCCAATTCCTTGTGCTGCTCTAGCTAAAAAAGGAGAACATTTCACTAAGTCACGACTACATCAAGGATATGATATAACTATCTCTTTATGGCTTATCTGTTATATAATATTCACCTGTATCTGTTTAGCTTGATCTTGCTCCTGCTTCATGGACACCGTCTCTTCCATTTCACTATTCACACAAACAATAACAAGTAAGCACATCTAATACCAACCCTTCCATCCATGAATATAGGGTTGCTATTCGTGTTTGCGTTTGTGCCGTGTTGAAGGTTAAGTAATTTGTTAAATGGCTCAACCCGAAAATAACCAAATTATTAAACAAGCTGAGTAACACAACATGATCTAGACAAGCTCAACACATTTTAATAATTGGGTTTAAAACTACACGACACAACCCACCACATTTAATTAAATGAGTTTGAATTGACCCATTTAATTTATAATTTTATCCTTAAATGGGTCGGACATTAAATGGGTCACACGACCTATTTAACTAGACGGGTTAGCCGTGTCAAGCAGGTTCGACACAAGCACTACACAATTAACTAAACGGGTTGGTTTAGCTTATATGAACACAATTAAGTAAACCCAAACCCTCTTAAATTTGTATCGTGCTCCTGGGTCATGACCCAAATTGCCAACCCTACTTGCATATATTTAAGATATTGAATCAAGAATCCAGTTTGTTACTTCTTCATCTTGGCAATTTCTGCTCGAAGCAACTTCAGTTCAATATGAACAGAATCCTCCTGAGGGGGGCATCCACCATCATAGGATGGCGGTGGAGTCCAATATGGATCCTGAACCCTGGCTTGCCGCCTAATATCAACAAGGTCAGCACTTTCCAGCCAATATTCCATAACTCCATCAGTATTGTGCCACCGCCGAAACCGCTCAGCCCCACCTGGCGCCACTTTACCGTCTATGTGCTTCAGCAAGTGATCTAGCAGACCAGTGTCACCAATGCGTTTACGAGCTGCAACTCTCAATGCAGGTCGAGAAATTGGATTCCCAAACACAGCCCCCTCAGCCTTTAAGATCTCCAACATGCTTTTCTCCGCAAGTGCATACCTATATTAACTTAGTTAATAATTGGTTATCATGGCCAAACAGATGCAACAAGGATATAAATGCTGCCTTTACCTTTCAGCAGACCACCTGTCTTTAGAAGAACCGACATGCCTAACTTGCCTACGCTCGGTTTGTTTACCATTTTGTCTTTGCTTGCCTAGTCGAGCTGGTTTTACCTCATCAACCTCACCAAGCAGAAAGTGTTTTCTCTTCCGACTTTCCTGTGTCACAATTGGCGCGCCTGCCAGGGCAGTTTCATGTTCAACTTCATCTTTCTCATATTTGTTCTCAAAAATGCTGGAAGGAATTGGAAGTTTGTTTCCTTCATGTTGCTCAGATGTGTCTGACATTACTTGCTGAGAAGAAGTCCATTGTGTCATCCCAGCCCGTCGTAGAGCAGACCAGCAAGGACCTTTCTTAGATTCTTCATCCAGACTATCATAACTTCCATCCTCCGCTAAAGCACACTCAAACAGAGAATTTTCAGAAAGCTGACCAATAGTATGCCTTTTAGCATAAAAGGCGGAAGACAAGTTTCACAAATTCTTACCATGGGTCTCCTAGTTGATCCAATTCTAAGGTGATAGCCATGAAAGATCAATTGATGAATAGACCCCACAACTATTAACTAAAACTATGAGAATTTACTCTCTTTTTTTCTTCATATAACACCAAACAATCGGGTAGTTAAGGAGGACACCATGTTTCAATGTTTAGACCAAGTCAAGTGGTCCAAACAGAAGATGACAAGTTGATAAATAGAAAAGCAAAGAATCATCTTGTTTGGATTTCTAGGGTTCAGAAAAAATTGAAAAATGAACATAAGATTATTTAATGGTCATACCTTTGATTTCACATGCAAGGATGTGACTTGCATTGCTACCCCTACATGACCTGAATATCACAAGGCATGAGAACATTCTAAATTAAACATATCAGGACATTTAGAAAGCTTGAAAACAGATCATATGCTAGAATTCAAAATCTTAACAGGCGCATTAGCATGTTATCACTATCATTGGTCAAACCATTATGTTTTAGGTTATAAGAAAATCAAACAAATACTTTGTGTGCAAATTATGAATGGCAAACAAAAATGCATACCCAAAATAAACAATGTGAATTGACTGCATCAAGCTTTTGTTAGTAATAATTACTTTAAGATAAACGCTGAGGGAAAAAGCAGACAAATGCAATATGTCACGAACATCAAAATGTTTCAAAGTTCAAATTCCACCTTAAGACCAATAAGTGAGTACTGGATTGCATAGAAATGTAAAAGGAATGAAGCTAGTATAGGGACAATCTCTAACCAAGTCCAAAAGACTATCTTCACATATGAATCTCTAAACATCCACTAACGTAGTAATTAATCGCACATGGAAGGTTATAATTAATCAATATAAGCATGAGAACAGGGTGGAAAAAAAAAATATGAAGTCAGAGAACAAAAATGTTACAAAGTAATCTCTAACAACAATGCTTACTATTTGCTTCTACTTTCTTCTTCTTGTTTTACTTTCTCTCCTTATACATAGCAAATAACATCTAGAATTGAGCCAAAACTAGCCACAAGCATGTAATAGTAAGTAACATGATACACATTCTCTGTTTATGGTGGGCAAATGTTAGAGGTAGGAACGAAACTAGGGACATCAAGCGTGGAAGTATCAGATTCAGGGGACAAAAAATCTCGAGTAGAGACCAGAAAATGCAAATCCCACGTCTCATACTAAGTGTTTTATATGACATTTTAATAAAATTAATGAGATATAATTAGTTTTTTACTTACCCATGTAACAAACTGAAGTGGTCCTTGCCAAAAGAAAAAGAGTACACTTAATTTAGGACAATCAAGTTTAGTCAAACACACCAATTTTAGTTCAACAGCAGTATAAAATACAAGGCAAAAGCAAAAAAAAAAAAAAAAACAAAACAAACAAAACCAATAGTGCACAAACTAAGTCCAACAAAAGTTCTCTTGGAAAGAGGATCATAATGCACTACTTGTTGACTATTAAACTATGAACACAAAAGGTGAAAACAAACTATGATAGATCAACACCCTATTCTATAAGTACCATAGTTTCTTCTCCAAATCATCTGTTTCCAGAAGGTTCTCAGCAACCAAACAGAGGGCCTTTGGGTATGGTTTTAAGGGTTGTTTGCAGAATGACAAACGAAACCCAAACACACAACAACAACAACAACAACAACAACAACAACAAAAATAGATAAATAAAGGGGTAGAAGTAGTCAATACCTTGCAACACAATGGCGTACGCCCTTCAACATTCAAATCATACTAAAACCCTAATTCCAAAAAACCCAGAAAAAATTACATAAAGCAAAACAGTAACAAAATTTTGACAAATCGCAAATGGGTTGCGATTGCTTACCTCAGCGGGTCGTTCCGGTTCTGAAGATTCTATTTTGTCGAAGAGCAAAAAAATTAAAAAAATAAAAACAAACCCAGAGAAAGAAGAAGGAAGCAACCAACAGTAGTAGAAGAGAAACAGAGACAATGAGAGGCGGAGACACAAGTGTTGAATCTATGTAACGTAGTGTTTTGATTTAGTGCAGTGCCGAGGAAGAGCAAAAGCAAGAGCAACGATAATGTTGTAATAAAAGGAGGAAGTAAAAATAAGATAAATAAAAATGATCGTCCTAAACCCTAACCGCCAAAATCTTCTCTAAACCCTCCTGCAAACTCAACACATATATTCCTTAAAAATATTTAAAACAGAATTTATTTATTACCTCTCTCCGGTTCAGTCCTGTCCGGTGTCCACTCATCATGGAATCAAATCTGGTCTACTGATGGGCCCACCAATCTACTCCTATTGGGCCTTCTGGTAATTATTTGAGATCCTACGGCCCATTAAGAGCAAAACACGATATTTGCTTAGACCCTCCAACATTTTGGCAAGTTTACACGTAGCACCCAGTTCTATATTGAAATTTCAATTTTGGCCCTCCTCTTAACCTATCGACTAACGACTAGAAACTAGAAAGCGAAAACAAAAGTATTTGCATAAGAAGCACAAGAAGAAGAAGCTGCTGCAGAAACAGCTCAAGTAGCTGCAACCATTACAAGGTAATTGCGTCTTTCTTTTTGGAAAAGTTAAAACGTTCATTGATCTGTGCGGGTACACGTGCACTAACAATAGATGAAACATTCATTTCTCTTGTACTTTTTTGCACCGTTAGATATATGATACTCCCCCGGCAATTGGCTGCAAGTCAAATAATTGTCTATTTTTTGTAACAAGTATAGGCAAGTCTACCTATAATTGTCGGTAAGAAAAGTACACATGTAAAACACATACTCCAACATCCTTTTGCCAGTTACAATGATTTTTAGACTTCCACATTCAGAGCACCTCAATTTCTTGTTTGAAAAAAATTAACCCTAAAAACTGTCTCCCCAGTCCCCAGTGTAATGAATTGAAAACAAATTACAAAAAATTCCCACCATATAGTTAAATGAGATACAAAGCTAATAACCAAAGTTAATGAACTATAAGATCTTGCAGTTTGATATGTTTTAAGCTCGTAATGTCTATAGTTTCTAAAGCTTCTTACCTCATGTCAGTTAGGCTATTCATTTTCAGACCATCTTCTTTTCCAAATTAGCTACAGCAATTCGTTGTCGCTTCTTCCAAGCAGGGATCTTACCCGGGAAAGCCCATCTGAGAAATCTTTCCCAGGAATAGCAACTCAGAAACATGAGCAACGCCCACACCAAAAGCTTGTCCCTCAACCCCACCGGCAAAGGCACCAATTTAAGCCAGTCATTCAAGTCCCGGAATAGATCGGAGGTGATAATCGTGAAGAAACCAACTGCGCCCAATAATGCATACTTGAATGGTTTGTTTTCCGAGATACTTTGGTTGAAAGGATGGCCCATGTAGTTCACAGCAAAAGTGGCCACCTGAAGCATCATGCTTACCATGTATGAAACCGTGTTCACCAAGTTGGGATGGAAATTGGAGTCTGGCTCGATGCACTCGTCGGGCATGTGTTTCTCGGCCTCTTTCACGGAAGAAATCAGGAAAATGAGGTGAATTGCGAACTGCCCAAGGAGAGAGAGGATGACATAGAAGCAGAAAACATTGGGGTGAGGCCGTTCAGCGGAGAGCGTGGTGAGGGGGCGAGCATGCGAGATGAATAAGAAAAAGGCAGCCGTAAACACGCCACTGATTGTTGCCTGGATATCACCGAGCTTGACACCATCCAAATACATGACGCTCAACACGTATGCGGTTGCAAGGCAATTAAGGCCAAGAATCTTGAACATCTGGAGGGTAGTCACCAGAGTACTTCGACCCTGTCGAATTATGTCAGTTGTAGGGGCCACTGACGCATGCTTCGCCGTAAAAGGTGATGCCATGGAGGCATCACCGAGCTTGACTATGGGAGCTGCATGACCATCACCCTCCTCGTTCAACTCATCCATCAGTTTCTTCAGCTTCTGTCGTTGCGCCTCTGCAGCCGTCTGGTGGCGGTTAAGAGCTGAGTTGCTGGTCGGAACTTTGCTTTTTGAAGAGCCCTCCCCATTAAGAGTGATAGCTTTTGCTGCCGCTTCTGGTTGAGACTTCGATTTCTTCGATTTGACCGACTTTGTGGTTTCATTCTTAGATGTTTCAGAGGAAGATTTTCCACTTTGATTTGGAGGCACAGCATTCAATAGAGCAACTCCTACATTAGCCTGCAACAATATATTAATGTACTTAGAACTCTTTTTTCCCATATGATTAACTAAACAAATTAACAACACTATGCAGTAAACAAAAAATGATGAATTGGTTCACACTGGCCTATAGCTAATGGAAGGACAAAAACAAATGGATCCATGAGAAATATGTGAACAGGCACTTCAGTTTTATTGGCACAAGAGAGATAGCTACCAGAAGCACATATCTTATTTATTTATACGTGCATTCTTTCTAAATTGCAACAAACAACAAATATTTTCCAAAAACATGCTTTTGCCAACACTAGTTCATCATATAACAAGGAACCCATGACTCATGAGTTGTGGTGGCATTACACAGAAGAAAACAGGTAAACGTAATTCGAAATTAATGCAGTGCATGAGTGATGAGTGTACTCAGATAATAGTTTATTTATATATCTGATTCAGGAATTGAACTTCAGAAGAAAAAAAAATCAAACAAAGGTGTCTTCAAACGTCTTACCTGCTTTAAAGCTCCAACATCATTGGTCCCATCCCCACACATCAACGTTAACCTTCCCACTGTTTTAAAGGTGGTCATGATGAGTTCTTTTTGCTCAGGAGCAACCCTAGCAAAAACCTGATCAATTGAAGAAAACATACACGAGTCAGCATAAAGCCAAAGTCAAAAACCTTTCTTTCAAACTATATGGTTTAGGTATGAACCTTCACATAAGGAATGACCCGTAGAACAGCAGCTGTTTGTTGCAACATTTCAATGCAGTCACCTCCAATACAGAGGTCATGAGTTTCTGATAGACCTTCAACCTCTTTCTCACTGAAATCGTGTACATTTTTTTTTCTATTCTCAGTCAAAAGGGTAAATACTACTTTGCAAGAAATCCAGAAGTAATATCTTAGTAAATTGTTTATATGCATTACTGCTTCATCACCCAAATAAAAGTGACATGGCATCAAAAAGAAAAAAATTTGATAAAAAATGTTTAAAGGCAAAGATTCTAACGTATCTCAGGTAGGATATAGGGAAGATGCTTTTACATGTAACAAGAAACTTTACCTGTAAGGAATGATCTCAGATTCATCTGGTGATATCCATTCATACCCTTTACCATTTCTTGCAGGACCAAGAATTAGTGCCGGTTTTGAAATAATATTCACTTGACCAGCAACATGGCAAGCCGTCAAAGCTTGGTCACCAGTAATCATTGCCTAAGAAATCAGAAAACCAGATCCCTTCAGAATGATAATCTTGCTAACCACAAATCTAAAGTGTAAAGTAAGAAGATGTGTGGATACAGACAACACAAGAATCACAACAAAGGTGCATACAAAAACATGTGGCGTACCAAGTCATGTGATGACCCTTTTAGTTCAGACAAAACAGCTGCTGAATCTGCTCTTATAGGACAGTTAAATACCTGAAATATGCAATGAACAAATGCAATTAAACTGATCCGATAGAGTAAAAAATAAAATATTACGAGAAAATTGGTAAAAGGCACAACAAAAACTGAGACCATTAGTGATTACCGCAAACCCAGCAAAAGTAAGACTACTCTCCACCATATCTCTATCCAAGCTTCTAGCTTCGCTAACCTTCAGACAATGAACAGAAAACAAGATAAATTAAGAATGAATACAGACTGAAAATAATATACATTTGGTGATAGTATGCAGAAGGATATCTAGCGCAGTCCTTGAACTTGTAAATAAAGACAATCACTTATGCATCCATTGAAATTGAAAACCTTTTGGATTTGATCAAACTTGTACTTAAACTTATTGTCAACGCTTAATTTCAAAGCCAAATATTCATCTTTATTTTAAACTAGCAATATTGATTCCATTACCCAAAAGACCAAAGGTCAACCTCAAGTTGAAACTTAAAAAAAGTTGGGCCATACATGAATTAAGAACGCCACTAACATGTAACATACAGATATATAAACTATATTGCAAGTCTTCATTCTGTAGATGTGCAGAACTAAAAAAAAAATAAAAGAGAACTATTCAAAGTTATAAGATATTATACAAGGCCTAAAAGCTACAAATAACTGCAAGGACGAAGCACCTGAAGAAGGAATTTAATCCCTACATGGACTCTGTTTCCATCACTAGTACTGTTATTACATAATTACCATACAAAATAATGGTAACAGATAAGGACAAGTCCTGAAACCCATATCACAGGTAAGACTAAAGGAGTACAAATAATAATCAGAAAACAGGAACTCTTACTGTCATATCTGGAAGAGACTTGAAAGCAAGAGCCAGAACTCGAGAACCTTGACGTGTATATTTCTTGTAGGTTTCAACATATGATGGCGGCAAATCAGTGAGTCTATCCTGTATGGTTTCAGGTGCACCCTGAAAGAAAAGAAAAAAAAAATTACTTATAGGACATGATTGAGATATGCAGTTTAGAAACTCATTCAGTAAGGTATTCTGCGGAGTGTGGAAGGCAACAGACAATACAAGTAAAAAAATCACACTATAATATCTGCAATGCAATCGGGTATACATGTAACAAGTGAAAAACAATTTGCACTATATGCATAATTCATTAAAAATGAGGAGTTCAAAAGAGTGCATAGGAAACCAACGGACTTTGACAAAAGCAAAAAAATCCTCTTGAACACGGACAACCACTGCCATTCGTTTCAAGTGGGATGCAAAGTGGTGTCTTTGAACAATCTGCACAGCATCACCTCCTCCCCTGCAAATCATAATAATATGTCAGATGACCACAAAGAATGATAATATCTATAACTTGTAGAAACTTAGACCTCTAGACCCTAGGGAACAGTGATCCAAAAATCTTGCGTATCAGATTGCGGTACTTACACATTCCCGAGTTAATCAAGAAATGAAGAAGAAAAAAAATAGTGCCTATATGTCTTGAAATAACCCCTATGCTAAATGTTTTTTCTTAGATGTAGATAAGACTGCAGGATTCTCAACTGAATCAACTTAAAGTTTGATAAATGTCCAAAACACTTCTAAAAACCTCATTAGAGGTTTCCTGGGAAGTATAGACACAAAACACCGTATACCTCATCTGTAATTCTAACATCATAGACGAGCTCAAGCAAAAATGATACTATGGCCTATCTAAATTTTTTATCCCCTTCCCATTTTCTGAATTTCCCATAATGAATCTCGTTTCACTAAAACAACTAACCCTTTTTACCAAATAAACTATCCTATTCAAATTGGCATCCACGACCAGAAAGTCAAGACTTGTCAACTCCAGAAAAAAGAAAAGGTAGGTTGAAATATGACTGCAAATATATTAATTAAGTCAAGATACCAGTGTACAGTGTACACTACTAGAGTCTACGAGTAAATGAATGTATCTTACTTTTTGGGCATGGCCTTCTCATCAGATTTATAAGTCCAGTCTATTCCCTTGAGTGCAGCCTTCTCAAGAGGATCACCAACCTGCAACAATTTACAGATTATTAAATGCATGCGGAAAACCAATAAAAGCTTTAAACAAATAGATACAAAATTAGTGTTTACGAAAAAATTATGGGGACTGAAGAACTCTCTAAACAGCATAACTCTTTTCGGTCAAAACTAGATGTTATATTTAAGCAAATATTGATGAGGGGTATTTTATTAAATGATGTTAATTTATCCAAGTTGTGAGATGCCCTTTGGGAAAACAGAGTAATTAGTTGTAGACAACTTGACATGGATCAATCAAGGAAGAGAAAAAAAACACTATGGACAAAAAGTTCCTGAGCTAGAATCTTAAAGCAGTTATGTCTAACTTCAATGTAGGGCAATGGCAATGATAGCAACAGAACAGGAGTGAAGTGATTCTTTAATACGTATAAGCACAAATATCAAGAGGGCCCATCAAGTTAAAACTGGTATCACAAACATAAGGCCAGAAATGACTTACCAGCTTGTTATCTACAAAGACCAAAGCATGACAAGAAGCCAGAATCTCCAATGTGCGGCCAGGCACTTTGGACATATCAGATTCTAAATCTGTACTTCCAGTCAACCCAACAACTCCACAAAACTCCTGAAAAAAGCACACACACAAAAAAAGTAAATTCATACGAAAAAATAAATAAGAAAAAAGAAACACAGCCAGCAAGCATAATATTCTGAACTCGTATAACATACCATGTCATCCGATGTAAGTGTTCCAGTTTTGTCAAAGCAACATATATCAACCTGAGAGATAATACAAAAGACAAAATCAAGCATTGTACGATCCCAATAACATAATAAGTTGAATATTGTTAAAGACAGAACATAGTGAACAAAATCCAAGATAACAAAAAAGGAACATTCTTGAGTTTGCACTACCTACCTTGCCAGCAAATGGAATACGAAAAGGTTCTGTACAAAAAATTCCACGCCGTGCCAAAGCAATCAGAGATGTATTAACAGCTATTGATAACTCCATTGGCAGCTCAGGAGGGATCACAGAAGTAATTATAAGCGAACAACTTAGGAAAAGCTTGTATTTGCTCCTAGTTGGGTCCTCTAGCCCCTAATAAATATAAGCCATTATCATGAGGAATAGTTAAGTCCACTTCCTAATATTTTTTGTCAATTGTAAGAAAGCATTTATATACCTTCTTAAGTACATAACCAGCAGCTATCACAGCAAATATAACTAAGAATAAAATAAATAGCCCGCTCTCCCAGCTGTTAGCAGTAACCTACAAAACATATGCAATTGAAAAGATATATTAGATAAAGAACAGAGAATTGTGGTGCCTATACGGTGTCCTCATCTACCTGCAAATGAGAAAAAAGAATATTACCCTCTCTGTAGAAAATAAAATTGTTCGCATCAATTTTCCCTGACTAGTTTCAAACCCAGTTCGTAGAACAATAGCCAGGCAGCCACCGTCAGGTGTTCTTAGATGGAAGTTCTGATGCCAAAAAAATTAAAGGATGAGCAAGATCTGGACACAAAAGCTTAAATATAAACAATGATATTCAATAATAACTACCTTATCAGGAGTATGCTGTAATATCTTAGTACCACCAAATAAAACATGGCTTTTGTCTCTCTTAGTGGATAACCTTTCTTCAATTCCCCTTCCTATGATTGCTACCTGAAAACAGTCATATCTTACAATTTTGCAGATGTTGTAATACTCCACTCCTTCAGAAGTTCACACATTCACTTAAAAAAAGGTCCAGTAAATGATAAGTAAAGAAGCAAATGCATATTTCCTGAAGTAACAAGTCAAATTATCGTCATCCCTTATGATTTGGGGAGGTGTTCCAACAGTTGCACCAGTATTCTGTGTGTGTGTGTGTGTGAGAGAGAGAGAGAGAGAGAGAATTGTGTACGAAAAAGCTATTGACTGGGTAAAATTTATCAATTAATATATGTACTGAAGACGAGGATTCAACAACAAAAATATTTCACATTTGACCAACATCAAGAAACATGGACAGAGCATTTAGATGTAGCCTATTATTTCTTTTTTGTCTTTAAAGATTAATCAAAGAACAAAACAGCAATGTGGAAAGCTTTTTTAGAGTTAAAAGGTTTGCAGATAAATTCCAATAACCAGAATTGTATATTTTAAGGAGTCATAATGATAGTAGATCAGAAAAGAGAACCACCTTCCATTGGGGAGTGGACTCGCCTGTAAGAATAGCTTCATTCACGATAGCATTTCCTGCTAGTATAAGCATGTCTGCTGGCACGGACTTATCTTCTCCATTCGGCCCAGAAGAGCGGCCAATTGAGACAACATCCCCAGGCAAAAGATCCGTTCCAGAGAGTTTAATCCACCTATAGTGCACAATGTCCAGCACTTAAAATTTAAGCAATACCTATCTTATTATTAAAAAAAGGAGTTTAATTAACAATTAGTTAACATACTTGCCACACCGGTGCACCATAAGGGTCTGACTATCCACTCTAACAAGTCGTAGCTCGCTTAGAGTTTTTAAACGACTTTTTGCCATGGTCGACTCAAACATAAACAGCATGAATAACGTAAACAGACTGTAATACCAATATTCATCCAAGCACCACAGACCCACACAGAAGACCTATAAAGCAGAATAAAGTGAAGGATACAAGTTACATACTCAAAGAATAAGATATATAAAAACAAACCAAGGTTGAAGGCAATGCCTCAACTCTCTGAAATGCCAGTGCGTGATTGGAGAACACAAGACCTTTGCAAAATTGTTTGTAACTTCACACATTGCTTCATATAAATATTTCATAGACTGTCAAATTCTTCTGTATGGCAATCACATACTGCCACATTAGAGGAGTTAAAAGGGATGCCTTCATCCCAGGTAGGGTAGGGGCTGCTCCTTTCCCTTGTGAAAGACAAACCAGAAAGGAGAAAAAAAAAAGCATTGAATAAAGACAAAACCTGAAATACAAAGAAGGGCTCCATGCAGTGCTCTTTCATTAATTTCTGAAATGTAGGTTGTGGATATTCAAACCTACACGACAGTGAAGAGCCAAAGTTAGATAGCAGATATAAGCAATTGAGAAATCATGCTCAGAATGAACAAAGAGTGACATTACACACAAACAAGTAATAGAAATACATATCATAAGACGAAGTTCACAAATGCAAACCATACAACAGTAAATGGTACTCAAGACACTGTATAGGGATTTAATCTTCAAAAAGTCCTCATCTAAGGGATAGCTAAAAACAATAAGTCCGGACCATCCAATTTGGATACTCTTAAAATCCTTATCAATTGCACAACAGACTTAATTTGAATACTCTACACAAAAATCTTAAATCATTTAAGTCACTTTTTATATTAAAAAATGAAGTAATAGTTCAATTATACTATTTGAAGGACAAACTACCTAATATTGGATAGAGTTGAAGGAGGTAAGTTGATATGACGTATAAATTGGCAATAAATGGCCCTGTCTTATATTTCATCACCAGACATGCATGCAACACATACAGGATGCAAAATATAATGTTCGAGTGTGTACGGCTTTTCTGACAAAGCCTACAAGCACTACAATAAGACTTCCACTTTCTCCTTGAGAGAAAAGTAGACAGCAGAAAGAACTTCACTACGGAGGAAACCCAAAATGGCACGACAGATAAAAATCAAGCATCAATAAATATGCAAGATATAAGGGGGGAGACAAATTCAGTGAGATAACGCACGCATTCCGTCCCCATTTCTCGGTGGCAGCAACAACTTTAGGTTCAGAACCATGCCCAGTACTTTTGAGGTAGTAGCCAAATGTTTCCTTTGTAGGGTAAGGAAGCTTGCAAAAGGTCCCATTTTCCTTGGAATAGATGAAGCATTGTTTTCTGAAATCAAAATAAATCTCTTCCAAGTTTACTGAGGATGAAGAACCTGTAAGCTGCACAAGTAAACAGCCACATCACATTAGCATGGGATTAAATAAAAAGAGGAAAACTGACTCAAACAACAATAGAAAAAAACAAGAGCAGATAATAAAACATTTTAATAGATGACCTGAACAGCCCTGATATGTGACAGTCTGAAATTTTGAATTACTTCACAATGTTTACAAATCTCAAGCTTTTTAGCTTTATTCAGGGAGAAATCAAAATCAACATTAATTCTCTCAAAATAGTCAGCAACAAAATCTTAAATACCCAAGATGAATTCAATGTAATTACTTAAATAGTAGTAGTCGCCAAGAAAATGAAGAAAAAATGGTTGTGTTTTGTAAGATTCCAAAGAGAAGCTTAAATTACAAATTTGTGGCTGCCAATTTAACAAATTCTAACTGCTTCTTGAATAGAATATTAGATACTATCAAGACCAATAAGAGTTGTAAAAAAGTTCCTTGTATGTGCAACTTGTTATATGTTTCATGAGTACCAAGAGATCCACTTATGCATTACCAATAAATAAATCACAGCCCACAAGCATAAACAAAAAATCTTGATGGACCACCCTTCGCATTTTTTTCCGAAATATCAATCTCCCAGCCCAGGTTCATTAGAAGAGAATTATATACAGAGTTGTGTTCTAGCATAGTGTACTAGTGCTTAGTTCTTTAAAGGTATTGATTTGCATATAAAGTATAAACCATATAGATTACTGGAAATGAATTGCTAAATGTAAGAATTTGAATCGAATGAAGAACTAACTTGTTTTCGAGAATGAAGCAGAACAACTTCTTTAGAACCAGAAAATTTTGCAGGAGTAACTTTGCATGCATCTGCATGATAGATATCCTTAGCCTGCACACGGAAGGAAGTAGTAGTAGCACAAATTATTTATTATTTCTGAAAAAAGTAAGTGTCCATCAACTAGAAAGGCAATGCAACATCACGAAAGTAATCAAATTATCTGTCTACGATATAGTATAGCACAGCAAGTGATGAAGATGACAGCAAAAGGCATACCTTACTGTACTGGACAAAACATCCAAAATCAACGGACCAGGCAGTGAAAAGCCAGAGCAGAATATGAAGAGCTACAAGTCCACCAAAAACTATGGCAGCATCTACAAAGTCTATGCTGGGAACAATGGTAGTCAGCCAGAGGGAATATAGAATGGCAAAAGGCCATGCATACAAGCGCAATGCCCAGTGCCGCTTGGTCAACAAATCCACTTGCTCCACCACTTTCCCCCGGACATGGAACCTTGTCATTTCAACCAACCCCTGCACCAAGTGTGAACTAAATTGAGCATTATGGTTTTTTTTTTAAGAAGTAAAAAGGCATTAGTGATCCTCCCTCCATCCCAAAATGAGTATCCACATTCCCATTTCTGTACAATTTAAGGAAGAGTGGACTTTCTACCTTGTGCCCTCGTGTGCTCTAGTTGTAACAAACGAAAAAATTCTAACTAACTTATCTTAGGATATTTTTAATAATTCATGTATATCTAACTCACCACAAAAGGAAAATGGACACTCATTTTGGGACGGAGGGAGTATTATTTAGTAGTGTTCAATTGCTCGGTGTGGTCGCTACAAACCACAAGCTAGCTTGAATTTCTCATTGAAACCCCCTCTCAAACTGAAGAAATAGCTTCATATTTTCATTCCCTCAAAAAACAAAGCATACA
>JAYMSZ010000762.1:0-17355 GCA_036897665.1 Pelargonium citronellum
ATTTACTAACCAATAAGTGATTGCTGCAATGATGGAAGGAGCATGGCATCGGCCTCCATTGCTAATTTATGGTGAATTATTTACTTACTTTCCTATGAATATAAGGAAATGGTGGAGGATATTTATTATCATTAACTATTACCAGGTAGAGAACCAATGTTGGTAAATATAAGGAATTTCTTATCTCAGAATAGCAAAGTATTAAACCACATGAGCAAAATGCTAGAACTAAAATCAAGTTGACTGAATACAAAAGAAATTGAAAGTTTGTCTGGAAGCAACTATATATATGTTTCTATATTTAAATAAAAAGAGATGTATTTATCCATGGTTATGGGCTAATTGGCAACTCAAGTGGAAGCAACTATATATATGTTTCTATATTTAAAAGATTTACATATATATAGTTGCTTCCGGACAAAATTAACTTGAGTTTTTCTGGTAAATATAGAAACACACAAGGCCGAAGACGGGCTACAAAATCTAGCCAGAAGATTTCCATTTCTGTTTTGAAACTCCCAACCAATTCCAGAAAAGCCATCTTTGAAGGCTCCATCACAACATAAGAAGTTATCCATATTAGAGTTTTGCATAACTTCATATAAAGAGTCAGAAGTAACTCTAGGATTGAGTGATGATCTGGGAACTTGCCTATGAAGCTTCCCCTCAAACATTTTTTCAAAATCTTGAACAAGAAGTTTAGCATTAGATAGAACTTTCCCTATACTAAAAGGTTCTCCTATGAAAATACTGTTATTTCGTTCTTTCCAAATCTCCCACGATAGAGCAGAACTCCAAAAGAGCAACTTATGGGACTTTTGAAGAAGTCTGATTGAGGATAGATGACAACCAATCTTGACAGGATCCAATGGACTCAGATCTGATGACAAGGGGGAAGCAAACCAACATAATATGCTCTCATAACAATTGAACAACAGATGATCAACAGATTCTTCATGAGATAAACATCTGGAGCAAGTTGATGCTTGAGCCAACTTTCTCTTGTGGAGAGATAAGGCAGTGGGAAAAGCTCCATTACATATCTTCCACCAAACACTCTGAATTTTTCTGGTAAATTTGCATTCCAAATCTTTTTCCACGGAACTCTAGGAGGAGAGTTCATAGGCTGATTGGCCAAGGAAGAGATCCCAATGTCATAAGCTTGCTTGACCAAAAATTTGAAATTTTCCGAAGCTTTCCAGAAGAGTTTATCTTCAAGATGCCCTCGTTTAGGGAGAGGGATATTCAGAATCTTGGAAGCAATACGAGGAGAAAAGCAAAATCTAATAAGCTCATAATTCCAAGTTCTGGATGAAGGATCGATAAGTCTTTCAACTTTGTCCCATTTCGAGAGAAGCGATAAAGCAGGTTGCTCAGGAGGATCTTCTTGGAGCCAGTTGTCTTTGAAAATTCTTATGGTATTACCATTTCCGACATTCCAAGACATGTTATTCATAAGAAATTCTCTACCTTTGCAAAGGCTTCTCCAAATCCAAGAGCTATGATTTTTGACAGTAGAGTTCCAAAGGTTCCAAAGGGAGTTATGAACTCCATATTTTGCTACCAAAACCTTGAAGACAAGATTGTCAGAATTGTTGATGATTCTTTTGAATTGGCTTGCTAGGAGGGCTTGGTTAAAGACATCCGTTTTCCTTAAACCAATTCCTCCTCTTCCTTTAGGTCAAAAAAGAACATTTCGGTTAATCCAGTGGATACCTTTGGCACAACTTGATTTTGACCACCAGAATATAGCAATAAACCCATCATGCCGGTTGGAGAAATATTTCGACATGTTGAATAGATTCATGATAAAAACAGGGAGAGAGTTCAAGATTGACTGAATAAGAATCAACTTCCCCGCTTGAGAGAGGAGATTAAGCTTCCAACATTGAAGTTTTTGTTCAATGCGAGCTTTCAGAAACTCAAACATCTGTCTTCTTGAAGAAGGTCAAGAAGAGCTCACCATCCAACATTCTAATTATATATATACATCATTGAGTACTTCCTTTCTTAAACTATTAGTTTATTACAAACTTTATACGGAACATATTTGACGTAGAAGCAAATATCTCAATATGAGTAATTTTATTCGTAGATCTCGAATATTTTGAAGAAAAACTGATTGTCGTAGTATTGATTAAAATCTCTTGACTACAACAAATGAGACACTAAGATCGTCTCCTATCATGTTAAACAATATTTGACATGCAACACCACCAAGCAAAATTTATAAAAAAAATTGAATGTGGCTTAGAGGGAAAGCTTTAATGAACAACTCGAGGAAGAAAGAGAAATAACGGTAACAAAACTAGTTAGTATTATTGGACTTCTAATTGAATAACCTTGAGTTAGAGTACTTATGAACACATACATCAATCTTGGGAGTAGACATCACAATTCGGAATGCTAGTCATAAACGCGCAATGTAATTAATAAAATAATCGCACATTCATATTTTGCGACCTTTATTTGTCGATCTGATCAATTTCTGTTAAGTGACGCGACATGTTAGAATTGACGAAAAATAGACTGATAAAAACATGTGCGTATTTTCTTGACTCGTTTAGACCCGCAAGATGCATTGCCATATATACTTGGGAGGTCCAAAGCCCAACTGACTACAAATTTGACGAGATGAAGAAACTAATTAAAGGACAAAGGATATATTACTCTTGTTTGTGGAGTATGATTTTAGGGATTTTATAAAACCAGTTGTGATTTGGTTGAGACTTAGGTACCAAACAAAAGTTTTATTCATGTGTTTAATGGACAATCAACAGGACAGACATTGGCTCATTGCCACAAATATACATATACAACACATTACTAAATACACAAAGGAACATATAGCTCAAATCAGACTATCAAGACCTTACAAGCAAGCACATTTAGTTTTCTAAGTGAACACGAGGGCGTACCAGATTTAAACCCAGAAATCAGTCTTTTATTCGGCATCAGCAAACCTGAAACAAGAAAAATTGTCTCTCAGCATTCGGATTTAGAAGCGAAGTTCAAAATATAAACAAGACGAGAAGAAAAAAAAAGTGAAGCTGCTTCTTACCCAAGCTCTGAGAGCTTCAAATGAGCTTCAGTGTAATCAGCAAAGAAAGCATCCTCGTCCTAGATAAAAAACAGTGGATATATCTTTTAATCAAATTATTGTCGATATAAAATAGTTCCACCATCAAACTGATAGAGCTAACAATTTATGAGTGTTCGTGTCATGCTGAAGGTTGACCGTGAGTTGCACAACCCCACACAATCACAACACATAATAATCATGTTTGAACAAACACATTTGACATGACATTACCCAACAAACTGGCACGACACGACCCAGCATGTTCGCACGTTATTAAAATTAATTTGCAATTACAATCGTGAGTGTGTTGTACGTGTCGTGCTTGTGTGATATGGAGGCCCTACACGAGCACGACACAATTACAAAATGTGTGCCCAAGCACGCTAATTTCGAGTCGTTTGTTGTGTTAGAATTAGCAGCTCCAATCAAACATATGGAATTTGATTAAATTTAATCAGGTTAGGTACTCACTGCAGCATATTTCTCTACAAGAGGACGGAAGATTGGATCGTCTAGGAGAGCCTTGTCTGATGGAAGTTGGATAAGACCTTCTTTCTCGCCACTAAGTAGTTCTCTGTTTCAAAGATTAATAGTAAAGCCACTAAATCAGTTATAGGTTCGCTTCATATCCTCACCACAAAATTGAACAAAAATGTAGTAATCAGAGAACTTAAAAATCGACACGGAGAAAATAAGAAGCCTTACTTGAAATAGGAGTTATCAAAAACAAGAGGGTTGGTGGTCCATGGTCCTTCAAATCCAGAGCGTTCCTTGTGGCACCTTCCCTGTAAAATTATTCACAAAACAATGCGAATAAACAACAAAATTTTTACAACAACCCAATGAGCTACAAATAATTAAAGGAAGTAGCAGAAAGTTCAGGTATATGAACATACCAGAGTGTGACCACCAGATAAGGCAACGATGTCTTTATCACTGAGACCCATGTGGCCAAAAACATCCCTTAGATGGTCCGAACCTGAAATGGTAACCAAGCAGTAGTGTTAGATTATAAAACTAATATTGAGCGATCAACTATCAAGTTAAGTTATTACTAAAGTTAATTATATGCATGGTATAGAAGACATGTGCAAAGTGATATTGGGCTTACATGTGAGGGGCGTGTTAGATTATAAAATTAATATTGGATTATCAACTATCATGTTCTTTTCTCCCCTCAAATTTATTCCTAATTACTATAATTTGAATGCTTGTAAATTTACCATACCTTTCGTAGCATCTGGCAAACGACCTTCTGGTGGTGGATCAGATTTGTCCTGAAAAAGACACAGGATTTTTAGAACTTGCCTTCATAACCTACAGTTTCTGGAAGCTTATAACGACATCAAGAAAACATTCTTGCAGCCATTCATGCATATACTTGGCTATTGACTACAGATAATCATCACATATGTGTCCAAATTACCAAAAATGTTGGGTACCAAAAATATTTTATACAAGGAAAAGAGACGGCGAATTCTAACCTTAGGCATTCTGAAGGGGGAAAAAAAGAGTATTGAAAGAGCATCACAACAATATTATTATTCTTTATCAGTTTCCACATTACCACAGGAAAAATATTTAATGTAATCATATCCCTTTCTAATAAATAATGACTAACATTTTAACCAATATATAAAACAAATAACAAATAAAAGGTAGTAGTGGAGAGGTGTACTGACCGGCCTCCCAGGATGAAAAGGAATTTCAGGCCCTCCAGTTACTTCCACAGCAACAACTCCGGCCAACTTTAACAGGGAATTGCACATAAAAAAAATCAGTTAGTAGTTCTTTGAATGGAAGAAACATCCACTTAATAGTTGTACTTTCCAAGTTAATAAAAAGCTATTGTATTTACAATTCATTATATACATCAATGAAATAACTGGCATACCTGGTAGAAGTCTGCATAGGACAATATAGGAAATTGCTCCTTTATAGGTTCTAAAAGCCGGACAGCTATATCAAGGCCATTGTTTGCCTCATGTGCAAGCTCTGCTGGGTGCTTAATTGTGCCAAATGGTCCTCCCGTCTTTGTCTTCACATCAAAGGTACCAGCTGAGTGCCAACTGCAATACAAACACAAAGAAACCGCTGATACTCACTGATCAAAGCACTATCAATTTATTAAATAATTAAAAACGTAGACAAACGAACTCAACAAATTGATTAGGACATGCAGGTAAAGATATACTTACGCCAAACGAAGCATTAAAGGAGCACAATGCTTTTCAGCAATTAGTCCCCTGAGCTTTTTCTTGCATTTCTCGACTGCCTTCTGGTATTCCTCACTCACAGTTGGGTAACACTTTGTCATGATTGAAGCCTTCTGATGCTATGCCTTCAATTCAGCACTACTAATGGTCAGAATGATTAAACCACCAACATACAAATGAACAAGAATATTCAAAAATCTGATTGAATTATCACATCTGTTTGTTTGATGAGAAACCAGATTTATATGATAAGCATATTGAAGTGGAACTAGATAGTTATGAAATGTTCAGCCTTATGTTTCCACTATCTTAATTTTACCTAGCTTTCTAGGCAACCCAACACTACACATGAAATACAATCATGATAAACTAGATTAAGCAATTAAATAATACACAAAAAATAAAATATAATAAAGATCTGACTGATCCACCGTGGCTGTTTGTTTGCTGATGAATCAGAACAGCCTGAAGCAAAACAAGAAAGCTTCAAATGCTCAGTGTTATGTTCCGGTTTTCTTAATTTTACTTTGTTTTCTCAGCAGCGAAGCACTACCACAGAAAAGAGAATCACGACTGGATTGATTAAGAAACCAACACATACAATAGCAAAAAACATAGCGAGATCAGATCGATGCGATAAGAACAATATAGCTTAAAAATGTTCAGTTCTATGTTTCCATTTTCTTAATTATAATATGCTTTCTAGCTAGGCAGCTGCACATAAAACACAATCTATATCATATATGAAGAAGAAAATTCACAAATCTAATTGAGCTATCAATAATCTTAGCTGCTTGTTTGCTATGAAGCTAATTCAACGAGAACTCAAGTGAAGTGTAACAAGATAGCTAACAAATTTTCTGAGTGGCTCCAAACAAAATCAACGAACGAGTTTCAAATTCTTCCTGTTTTCTTAATTTACATTCTCGGCAGCCAAACAGCGTGCGAATCAGAAAATCATGAAGTTATACCTTAAATTCGTACAAAATAAATGAAAACTAAGCTACATAGCTTTGGATTAGAGATATTCAGCGTTGCTACTCGAACGAGTTTCAAATTCTTTCTGATATCTCAACTTACTTTCTCAGCAGTCAAACAGTACGCAAAGCAGAAAATCACGAAGACATCGCGTAAATTCTGGTAAACTGAAAGAAAACTAAGCTTCTGATCTATCGATTAGAAATGTAAAGTGTTGCAATGAACTAAACTTTCCACCGAGTTTCAAATTCTTTCTGGTTTCTTAATTTACTTTTTCTCGGCAGCCAAACAGCATGCAAAGCAAATTCTTACGAAATGAAAGAAAATTAAGCTACAAACCTTTGAATCGCAAGTTGTAGAGACACGAAGCGGAGCAAATCTCGGTAGATGAAAATGTCGCGAGCACCAGTGCAGGACAAGCAGCGATCATATATTATGTACTGTGAAGTGGGGACTGGGAAAGCCGGGAAGGTTCTAGCTTTCGTTTTGAACCGTTGGATTATTTTAATCGTGCGGTGGCCATGAGCTGTCAGCTGGACGGCTCGGATCATGCTATTGTTGATGTATGGTAGTTGGGCGCGGGAAGAAACGAGCCAATTACGTATTGGCACGTGTGAGAGGTGTGTGATTTGGAAACATACACGTCATATTGGTGAATTTTCTAGAAATGTGAATTCCAATTATCGTCGGATTATTAATATTATCCTTTTTTTTATCAGTTGAGCGACACAAGAAAATTCGAAGCGTTTAATGCGCTTGGCAAAATCTGTTTTGGTATCCATTTTGTTCTTAGTTTACGTCTAATTTGATTTTATATTAGTCATATTATGTCAATTTAGTTTCAAATACATCTATATACCATCATTGTGACTTTTTATTGGTTAAAAAAACGTAAACAAACCAATTTTATATCGCTAGTCTATTTCTGTTTCGAACACAAAATACTGTTTAATGACGAACTTTAGTCAATCTAAACATTCAATATCATCATCATAAAAAGTAAACATTTCTCGATATTCTTTCTAACTTAACAATATTGTCTTTACATATCTATGCAATTTCAAATAAACAAAACAATTATTAGGCTAATACTCTATTTATCAAACATATTGGTCGACCAACACAATATTTTTTACATTCCAATTAATATTCTCCATCGACCGCATTCAAAAAAATATATATATTCTCCGTATTATTAGTTGGCCAATTTCAATAATTGGTCAATCAAATCATGTTTTAGGTTTGTCTAACGCAGAAGCACAATGATTGACACCAGCTACTTCAAGGTAATATATACAAATTGAAAACATACGCATCTAGTAACAATTATATATAGCAATAAATAACATTTGAACATTATCATACATAACGAGTAATACGAGGAACCATTACAACAAACATACAAAATAGATACTGGAGCTGCAGTTGCGGACATTAGGTGTGTCCTTTTTGAAAGTCATCTAAATGGTACAATTTTGTTTGTAAATAGAAAGTTTGTAGCTCCGGCGCATTAGTTAGCTGCTCTAGGTAGACAGGGCTGAATGCTGTATTATTTTACTAATATTTGTTATATATGCGTTTGGTTATCAAAAAAAAAAAAATATGGGATAAAACAACTCACAAACTTTGGACAACCTTTAATCCTTATGTACTTGATGAACAAATGGTCAATAGATGAGTGTGTTTTGCGTGTGAGCTCTTTTGAGTTTAGAGTTATCAAATAGACTCTAAAATTGGTCAGCAAGTTTGGATAAACTCTACCAAAAAGTTATTGTGGAGAACCAGACGCTTCCCGATTAATTAAAAAATAGTAAATCTAGAAGAGGGGGTTGAACCATGTATATGAAATCTAATGCTGATAAGTCAGCTTTTCGGGTTTTGGTTGAAGAATGATTCTAAAATCTGATTGAATCTAAGGTATGAAACGAATCTCCTTTTCTTTCTGGAAATTCTAGCCGCCATCTCTAGTTCTTTGTCCAACAATTTTCTTTAAACCACCACCGATCTTTTTTGATCGGCGGTGGTTCAAGCTTCTCTTATTGAACAACCTCATATCCTTCTGAAGTAAAAGCGGACTTTCTCATCAGCATTGTGAGTTCTTGTCACGAAGACAAGTTTGAGTTTTTTTTGTTGTTTTGTGCGGAGTGTTGTGCGACGGTGGCTGCATCCGATCAGGAGGGGGAGGCGGTTGTTAAAGGCACAGGGGGGGTCTAAGGGGAGGCTTTTGGTGCCAGTGCCAGTGCCTTTGGTTTAGCTTTCAGAGACATTCGACTCGTCTCGAGTAGTTTTCTTGATTTTTAGTTTTTTCTGTTAGTGAGTTTGCGATTTTGTGATTCGAGCGCTTGCTCTCTTGGAGAATGATTTAATGCAATAAAATTATTTTTTTAAAAAAATGAAACGAATTAAGCCTATCAATAAAGCCCATAGGCCATAGCAGCTATATCTGGGCTTCAATGTCATTTCGTCCCAAAGTTGGCCCAAATTACACTTGAGGACTAGCTATGCAAATAGTCAACTACCAGAAAGGCAAGGGCAATAATGGAAACCAAATTATTTTATTGGACCGAATTGGTCTGATGGTCAGGGGTCAGGTCAGGTAAGGCTCAACCTCCGCAACAACAATAGCCAGCCATCCATTTTTATTTAAAATAAATAAATAAAAATAAAAAATAGAAGCAGACTCGCAGCGTTCACATATCCAAAAAGGGCACAAACACACTCACAGACTCAGTCTCTCTCTCACTCTCTCTCGGCTTTGTTTCGCTGCGATTTTATCACTACAGATTCTCTGTCGATTACGCTCTGTAAGTCTTCGTCAACCTCCGATTTTTTCTGAAATCACTAACCCTAAGTTTGTCAATATTGTATGGAAACACAAAGAATCGGATAATTTAACAGTTTTGATGGTCTTTGTTTCCGGATTTTTAGGTTCGCATTTTGGATCTTAGTTCTGGTCCGTTCTATGAGATTCGTTACTTGTTTGTTTTGTTTGTGTTATTGTTATTCGGAGATAGATTTTTAAGTTTTTGCGGTCTCAAATGATGCAATTCTACTGGATTTGACCGTTGTTGGTGTTCAATTGGATTTATGTTTGGTTTCCGAGAAAATTGAGCTGAATGGAAAGAAACTAGTGTTTTTAATTTGATGTTGGCTGAGCTGATACAACTTTAGAGCTGAGTTGAACTGTTGAAATTAGATATGCACTGTTCCAAACCAGAACAGAACATTGGTATAATCGGCAAATGCTGGTAAAGATTACAAAATTGCCGAGAGTGAGAGGTTGTATCTGACACTCTATACTGTACTGTTACTGCTAATTATGCACCTTAGAGGCAGTGTGTAAACAAAGATTTGATAATGTGTCACCTTTCCCGTTTGCTTAATGCATGATAATGTGGAATTATTGTATTAGATACACTTTGTATGCATAAGACTTTTCCTATTTGTTTGGTATAGCACAGTTCTTTTGAATTTGCAGTGAAATAGTTGAAAACATGTAAGCATGAACTATCCTAGTTGATAGTAGTGGATTGTTGATCCACCAAACTTCCAATGGAACACTAACAACAACTGTGTATGTATAGTATGCAAACTTGCAGTGGGGTGGTGTTATTTTATGTTCTTCCTGACAACTCTGTATTTATAGGTCAACATGAGTGATAAGGGAGAAAAGATGTGCCCATTGTGCACCGAGGAGATGGATTTGACAGACCAGCAATTGAAACCATGCAAATGTGGTTACGAGGTTTGAACTTTTTGAAATCAATATATGTTTATTTTCAAGTTCTTTTCTCAAATATTCTCTGTTGTTTATGTGCTGATTACAAGATTGCCTACCGTGTCCCTTCATTTGTTTGTTTTCTTTCAACTGTACAGATTTGCGTTTGGTGTTGGCATCATGTTATGGAAATGGCTGAGAAGGACAACACTGAGGGTCGTTGTCCAGCATGTCGTACACCTTACAATAAAGAAAAAATTGTTGGAACTACTGCTAAATGTGAAAGGTGGTTATGGTTTCTTTGCATTTCCTTGTTCATGCATAATATCCTGTTGCAATGGGTTGATGAACGCATCAATATGGTTTAAACAGGCTTGTGGCTCAAGTGAATTCAGAACGAAAACAGAAGTTGCAGAAGGCAAAGCCAAAGGGATCTGAAGCAAGGAAGCATCTTACTGATGTTAGGGTTATCCAACGGAACCTAGTGTATATTATTGGATTACCACTTAACCTTGCTGATGAAGATGTGAGTCACGGCTATTATATTTCACATCCATCATTATTGGCATGTACTTGGACATAAATGTGGTGCTTGAGCTAAATTTTGCTTTCTAAAACTTCTTTTAATTTTGTTGCCAGCTTCTTCAGCGAAGAGAATATTTTGGTCAGTACGGAAAGGTGTCAAAGGTGTCCATTTCACGCACAGCTACTGGGGTTATTCAACATTCTTCAAACAATAGTTGTTGTGTGTAAGCTCATCGGTCATTTGCGTGTGATAATTCTAAATTGCTTAAAGTGGATCATAGTGCATTTCACTTTCTCTTAAGTCCTTACAGCAATTAGTTTTTTGGGCAGTAAAAAAACTTCTAGCTATTAGAAAGTCTGAACACTATAAGTTCTTTCTCTGGTATGCCATGTCCTAAAATCATAAGAAATGGGCGGTGATAGCTTTTTTTAGGTCAACTTTATCTTCTAGTTATGTTGTTGGTCCCTTTTGTAATGCTTAGATATATAACTTACTCAAAAGAGGAGGAAGCAGTTCGATGTATTCAGTCTGTGCACCAGTTTGTCTTGGAAGGTCGAGCACTGAGGTTAGAATCTCTCTCTCTCTCTCTCTCTTACTCTGTTCATCATCCTTTTATTACCATATGATGATTGATACGAATCTGCAATCGGTATTTGCAGGGCATGTTTTGGTACCACAAAGTATTGCCATTCATGGTTGAGAAATTTGGTAAGCAGTTAATTGACTGTATAGTATGGAATTGTATGTTTCCAAGTTGACTTAAAGTTTGTTTGGTTCAATTTTCTCCGTGAATGATTCTTTTGTTGGCCAGTCTTGCATCAATCCAGATTGCTTATATCTGCATGATTTTGGTTCTCAAGAAGATAGTTTTACCAAAGATGAAATTGTTTCTGCCTTCACAAGGTATGCTTATTTAGCAATCTCTCTCTCTCTCTCTCTCTCTCTCTCTCGTATGAAGATGATATTATTATATTTTATATTAACTCATGGTGGTCTAAAAGGAGTAGAGTTCAACAAATCGTGGGTGCTACAAATAATCTGCAACGTCGTTCAGGGGATGTGCTACCTCCCCCAGGAGATGACTATGTCAATAATGATATGCCAATAACAGCCAAACCTACTGCTAAAAGTCCTTCAAATGTGAGTATTGAGAGAATCCCATTTTCTGATTGAGGAAGATTTATCACAACCATATACTTGGTCTTTTTTAGCCCATATTTGTTTTGTAGTATTTAATTTGCTTAATGTGGTTATATTTGTCTTACCTGGGGTTTTCTCTTTGCAACAGGATGTTCGGAGCCAGGTTGGGGAACCTTGTGCAGATAGCTGCATTCAGTTGTCTACCGAACTTCCTGCGGCAGCCTCATGGTTTGTGTGCTTACTGATCAATGCTATTCAGCAAATTATTTGTTGTGATGTGAGCACCAATTGGCTAAAAATTTATCTTCAGGGTCACTCGTCTTGCTGCTAGTCCTCCCGCTACAAATTTATCCAGTTCAGGTGCACATCCCAAGAAAAAATCTGAGACATGCAGCAGTTCCCAACTTCGTTCTTCAGAAATTGCAAACACAAAAACATCTAGACATGATGTCAGAAGACCTATGGCTGTGGAAATTTGCGAAGGGCCTAATGGTGAATTGGGTTCTCTGGGAATAGCTAAACAGTATTCTAATAGAGATTGCAAAACGGCAGTGGTAAGCACAGATGCAGATGCTATTTTAGGTGCAGAAGTTGCCGCATACAAGCCAGCATCACCCTCATGCACTAGCCCTCTGGAAGCTGGCAAGCCTTCTTGCAGCCCTAGTTTGGATAAAGAAGTAAATACTCCTGTTGATAAGGATGTCCAGACTCTATGCTCCGGGTTATTGTCAGCTAGTATTCATAGTCATCTTGAAGACAAGTGCTCCAGCCCTGTTCCAAATAGTTCAGTGTCTAATCTTTATTCGGACAACTTGCCTGGAAATATAGGTTCACTAAAAAATATTAATGAGCAATCTCTAGTATGTTCAACCTCACTTGCATTAAGAGAAGCTGAAAAAGATTTTCTTGGTTTTGATAATTCTCTACTGAAGAGTTCAGAAAGAATCTGTGATTTACTATCTATGCCCACTCCATCTTTACTGCAGAATCAATCTAGCTGTCACTCTCGGCAGTTGAGCGGTATTTCTAATCAAAATAACCTTTATTTAGAATCTGAAGCACCTATGAGGCTAAATGAGGACAAAGCTGGTAAGTTGGATAACACCTATGAGTACTCTCACATGATGTCAGATACAGGCAAAAAGGAGTGCATTGGAAACTGGAGTAACAATGTACCCAACATTAATCGTAATGTTTCTTCAGGTATGGGAGAGAGCAGCATAATTGCAGACATACTCTCTATGGATTTTGATCCATGGGATGATTCCTTGACCTCACCTCATAGTTTAGTTAAATTCTTATATTCTGAAAATGATAGAGAGCATGGTTCCCCTGAAGTACCAAGTTTCTATAAAGTGCAAAATAGCAAACAGTCCAGGTTTTCATTTGCCAGACAGGATGATTTGCTAGATCCAACATCTTTGGAGCATTCAAAAGGTTATACTGGATATGCACCCGATACATTTTCTTCCACCAATTTTACGGAAAACAAGGACCCTTGGGCTGATAGAGTTCAGCATATACTTCGTCCGAGTAGTATCGAGGAATCTGATAATATTCCAAGCAGCCATTCTTTGATGTCTTCTAAGTTTTCTGGTGAGCTTTTCTGGTTTTTGTTAATGCTTTGTTTTATCTGTTTTATGGTGGTTATGGGACCGTCGGGATTGTTTATGTTTTCGGGTGTATAATTTTTGGATTGATTGTTAGGAATGGTCTTGTATGGCAATTTCTACAATGTTCTTTTGGTGCCCCCTCTTGTTAGGTACTTTAAGTTTTCATAGATTGTTATCTGGAACCATGTTGTAAGTTAAACTTACTATTAACTGTAAGGTATATGTCGGATGGTGGAAGTATTGTACTAGCTTGGTTTAATTTGACTTAGAAGTCGGCTTGGTATTCTTATTGGTAGGGATGAACTCTACTGTTTTTACAGTTTGTTTCATTGGTTTTTGTATTTCCTTTTCCTTATCTTTCTTGCATTTGATGAAGCTCTAGACTAAGTTCTTATCTTGTTGTTGATCTCTTGATGAAATTCGAATTCACTTACCTTCTATTTATTTAATATGCATGCTGCTATTGAGTTTTTTAGTTTTAAGTATTTTATTTCTGTCCTGTAACAGTTCCGAAAGCTCCACTTTCAGCTCCTCCAGGATTTTCAGCACCTAGCAGGCCACCACCACCTCCTGGGTTTTCTTCTCATGGGAGAATAGAACATGCTTTTAGCAGTTCGGGTATGTATATTTATATGTATGATAGTTTTTATTTCCTGTTTGATTGAATTCTAAACTGAATTTTGCTGTACAGAAAATCATCTCTTTCAAACTTCCACGGCACTCTCTACGGGAAATCATCTAATTCAAACGTCTGCACCACTAACTCCCGCAAATCATCTCTTTCAAATTCCTGCACAACCGACTAGAAATCCAAGGAGCACGAGTAATATTGAATATATTGATCCTGCAATATTAGAAGTTCGCGAAGGCCTGTCAGCAGGGCTGAGTAATGCAGGCTTTGACGTGGGATCAGCCTTGTTTTCACAGCTTAATCGTTTTGAAAACGAAACAAAGCTGAATCCACAGATGCCACAATCCATTTCTACACATCAGAGCTTCAGATCTTCTGATCACTTCGGAAACAGATATTCTTCCCACAATGATGCTTATTCTACTCCAATGCTCCATAACAACTCACATGTCAACAATCCATCTGCATTTTCACAATTGACGGATCAACAGTTGAGAACTGCTCGCATGTCAAATGGCCATTGGGGCAGTTGCAATCAGGTCAGTAATGCTGGTGATCAGG
Organism: Pelargonium citronellum; assembly: GCA_036897665.1. Classification (NCBI taxonomy): domain Eukaryota; kingdom Viridiplantae; phylum Streptophyta; class Magnoliopsida; order Geraniales; family Geraniaceae; genus Pelargonium; species Pelargonium citronellum. The sequence goes on from JAYMSZ010000762.1 coordinate 14,466, forward strand.
GTATGTCGGAAGTTCTGAGTAGTGAGAGGTTAGGGTATAACAGACTTATTCCTAACTATGAGGATTTGAAGTTCCGATTGTACGGCTCTGGCAGTCTTTATGACCGAGGATTCGGTATGTGATTCAAATGGTTCAAGACATGTCCATGCAGGTAATTAGAGTGTTATATTTGTTGCATATTAGTTTGCCAGCAGAAAGAAACAAATCTTTTACTACTAGAGTTTTTATATAAATAGTTGCTTAGAGTGTACAAGGTAGAATTGTGTGGGCTATAGTTTGTGGAGTGCCACACTAAGTTTGGTTGGGCTAGAGGAAGTAGCTCTATGATAATACTATTAGAACCTAGCCACTCATGGTATGTGTCTGAAATCCGAAGCTCAGTCCAAGTGCGAGTTCAGAGAAACATTTCCCGAAAAGGTTTGTTTTCACGATTGTTTTGAATATTTCCGTAAAAATTATGTTACACTTTAGGCCATGAAATAGAGTTTTGATTGTTTGGTGTCATGTGTTTGCAGGTGAACTGGCTTGCAAGATTCGGTCACTGACTCAACCATGAAGCATATAGGATTATGGCCTGTTTTGGTGTAAGTTGTAGTTATTATATATTCATTACTATATGAAGTCGTAGCTACATTTCAAGGAACAAAGTTTTAGCTCATAGAAGTTAAGTTCTATTCAATTTTGAGTGCGTGTGTATTGCATAAAAGTATCTGTTAGGCTTTGAATCAATACAATTGGAACTTGTTAAATCTTTTACCATCTATGTTTGCTCCTCAATGACCCTGCTGTGGGATGGGTCTCGATCCATCCCCGAGATGAAGCCTAGGGGCTGCCTATAGCAAGTAGAGTTGACAAATTGGATTTCGGGTTGGGTTTGGATCAGGTTTGGTTGATAAAGCATGACTCGAGTTTTGATGTATTGTGTTGTGTGGTTTTCTTGACCCGACCTTAACCAAAGGTTGGTTGAATCGGAATGTGCAAAAGTTGGGTCGGTGTATGTGGTTCGGGACCAAATTGTGTGCTATATCTCTAAGTAGACTTTGTTTATCCTAATGACCCATTGCGGATACTAAGATGCATAGCGAGACGTATTTGTTCATGTTCGTGTTAATCGCGTTGTGTTAACACTACTAATTTGACAATTATGTTAATTGTTTAACATAATTACTTAAAATCTACATATATATGTGTTAAACTTGGTGAGGTAGCACTAGGTGATGCCACCTCATCAAGCTTAACACTTTCTAGCCCTCTCATTGAGTGGCTTTTCATTTCTCATAGGTTACAAATAGTGTCCCTATTAACTAATAGTAATTGATAATAATATTAGATATATCAATCACTACTATATATAGGATGTATTACCATAGAAGAAGAGTACATATCTAAACATATAATCTATTACCTTTAGCTAATAGGAGTCATAAGTAGTTGGAAAGTCTCAATTGATTTTCATCTTCTATATATTTCTACATGTACAACAAACTCACACCGAAAGAGTAAGAATTCTAATGGAAGACAAGAATATTTCATGTATTTTTTTATCTTTCTTTTTTTCTTGGGGTTTCATTCTTCTTAACTTTTCTCTCTTAGATGTTGCTTCCATTTCAAATGACTATATTAAGAGCGAGCAAATTTGAGAAGACAAAAAAATGCAATCAAAGGTATACGTTCTTACTATCAAGATAATGACACATTTCTTCAATATATTGCTATAATATTTATATGTATTCTTCAATAATGTACATGTAATCAAATTGTATATTATTCATATTATTATGTTTTTAGTTATGTTTTCTTTATAAAATAGTTCATTCAATCTCATTCCTAATATATCATGTCAACACGTAATCAACTATTAGTTTTACTTTATTTTTGTTTTGTAAATTAATATAACCTACTAACCCATAGTAAAGCAATAATTTTTTGTTTATTTTGCAGGATCTAAAAATCAATCAAAGGAGATGCATGAGAGTAAATAAATGTCATCTTGAGTTTGACATATGAACATTTTGATTTGTTTTATGTAACCGTAAAGAGACTCTATTTCTTATATACTTCAAAAGATTCTCTATAAATTATTAGCCCTAAATTATTTATATGTGAATATGCTTTTGTTCTTAACTGAATCATTCGTTATGTTTTTTGTGTGTGCAGAATATGGATACTTATCTAATTATTCCCATAAGATGAATAAGTTGATTTTGCGTTCTAGGAGGTTGTTTCAATTCGTAAAACGTCGAAAAGAAGAAGCAAAACTTCCAACAACTTGCTTATAAGATAAGGGGAAAAAAAATAATGTTGGAAAAAGAAGAGAGTTGAAACTTTTAGTTTTAGGGTTTACAAGTCTTCACTATATTTTTTTTTTATGTAATATTATATTTATTGGATAAGAAAATATGATGTCATGTAATACATATGTATATTATTTTGGATTTTACTTATATTGCATATTTTTAACTTAAGTAGTTTTAATATAATTTGTTAAAACTTAGTGAAATACAAAGATATAAATTTCTTTTTAAGATTGTAGTTTGTAATTTTAATAATTAATAATATTTAAAATTTTATCATTTTTAATACTCGGACAAACTATTTTGATTCAAAATAAATGAAAAATTAGTATATGCTCATAAAATTAAAGATAAAAGAAATAACCGTCTATTGTTGAATTAATATTTTTGTTATAATGCTCAAATAAATCAACTCATATATTTTATTTTTGTATGCCAAAATGTTTTGTAGTTGGAAGAAGAAAATTTGTTTTATGATATAAAAAAAGACACAAAAAATCCAAAAAGAGAAACAAAATAGTTTTTATCATATATATATATATATATATATTAGATTGAATGCAAAAAAAAAAAAAAAATTGTGTGCTTTTTTATTT
>JAYMSZ010000763.1:0-17336 GCA_036897665.1 Pelargonium citronellum
CCCATCCCATCCAAGGGAGACAGAGCCGGCCGCCAGAGCTGACACGTGGCCACCTGCAATTGGCAGATTATGTGCCTGGAGCTTCAAATTCTAGTAATGGTACTACAATTTATGTTTTATGTTTGTATTAACGGAAACATTTGTACATTTTGACTGGCATTTCATTTTCATGGACCTACGTGCATCTATGGTGTTCACACCCCAAGACTATGCGTGGTGGACAAGAAGCTTCAAGCTTGGAGCTTAAGTTTTATCCACAACATAAATGGTTGACCTTTTGCAGATTAGTCAATTTGGTACCATTGAAATATATATATATATATAGTATTAAGAATTACAGCCAATTTATAATAGCCGGGACTCTCGGTCAAGAGATAAGGAAATTGATTCCGGACGAGACCCTCCTCGCTAAAAAATTCATTGAAGCAGATATCGATGACGTGATATTATCTCATTAATTATGATTTATTGGTTGAGAGTCTCGGCCAATAAATCATGACTGAGATTCTTTTTTCTCACTGTATATGTGTATTATTTGCTTATTTGGTCAAAAGCTTAAAAAAAAAGTGTCATGTAAGCAAATTTCAAGAAGTGGCTACAAAATTTTTTTCGGTAAATAAAATGCTCTTTAATTTTTTTTTTTTGACGCAGTACAAAATAAGAACATCATATAATATTACCTCACCCTAACACACACCTACTTATACTATAACCCTACCCCATACCACGCCCATGAGGGGTCTCGAATCCGAGTCCTCAAGCTTGCACCCAAGCCTTACTACCACTTGGTCAAGTGGGAGGTGGTAATGCTCTTTAAATTAATCAAGCTCATGTGCTCTTTAAATTAATCAAGCTCATGCACAACTTTTTTAAGGAACTCATATATGTAAGAGTTATGAATGAACTAAATGCGAATTTGCAACTGGTTTCAGTAAAATGTAAAATGTAGAGTGGTCAACTGGATATGTTATGTTTCATTTGAAGGAGAAATACTAGAGATGTTGTCTTTAATACATTATTATTTTGATCATTTCAATTTTTGGTATCTTTCATATAATTGTATTATACAAAACTCAATTTCCATTTTCTTTGAATTATTAATGCAAGGAACATAATTGAAAAAACTTAACAACTTTGCTCTTCCCTTTTGGTCAAAGCTACTACTTGTTCAAAAAGAAAAGATTGATTAAAGATTGGGTTGATTTGAGACTATAACATGATAATGGTTGACAAAACCAGTAACATTTCAATATGTTATTAACTCATTGTTATGTTTTATTTGGATTACTTATCAATTAAGCATGTGATCATTATTAACAATGCAATCAACTTAATAATCTACCTAATGTTGATATTGATGTATAGTAGAATGGGTATTCAGTTGACATTAAGGAGTGCTTGACCATGTATTTGTTGATTTTGTTATGTAACTTTGTGAACAAAGGTCCAATCTTTTTATATTTAATCAACATTCAACATAACTATGGGCTAGAAATTAGCAATTAATTGGCTTTTGCACATTGTTTGTAGTTTATTTTAGATGATTGGTGTAAAAAAATGCAATTATGGATGAACATAAATTAATAATGCAATGGAGGACTGGTACCATTTCTCTTCCTGAGAAAATGTAAGGGTGGTTTCCTATAAAGAAACAAAAAATGATAAGGTTGGTGCACCAAAATATTAAAGCATACAAGACATGTATACACACATATATATATATTATTGATAATCTTCACAGGACCAAGACCAAAGCTTTTGACCATAATTATATAGTAGCCACTTGTTACTATAGTATTACACTATTAATATGAGCCCCCAAGCTGGCAATTCAGGCCGGTATATGCAAATACTCGAAATTCGATCTCACATATTTGTAAGGTTATATATATTTTTCACAAATTTCGAAATTTAATTTGAAACTCACGTCCTTATAGGTAGAGGTGGCGATTCGTGTTTTTTTTTTCTATCGGCAAAGGTACTCTTTATTAGTTTCGAAGCGATAAACAAAGTACATACACCCGAAAATGGAAATAAACAAAAATGAAAAATACATTATTTGCAACGCACTTATGAGGGGTTTTAATGAGACCTAAAAACCATGCATTAAACCGAAACTTGGCGTCGAAATGTTTGGACAATAAACTGCCCGAGCGAACTTCCGAGTCCGAAAAATGGTGACCATTGAGATGAGGAAGCACATGGCTTAAGGTTAATGGATTACGAATTCATCTCCTGCAATTCAAGAAGGATGCGATCGTCTGAGCCATTCCAAACTAAACCAAGTGACTTGCAAATACCCATTGTTCGAGCAATATTGGCATGTGTGGCGCTGGGTAATTGGACTGATGCTTGGTAGAAAGACGGTTCGCAAGGATTTAGATTTGTGTCGTGTTAAAAATATAGTTTTAAGTTAAATGAGTCATATCGAACACTACTCATTTATGAGCAATTTACACGATATGTCATATATAAATTAAAATTACACAATTTAATCCGTCGCATTTAAATAAACAAAATACGACTCAACATATTTGGCTCGTTTAATTTCTTCCTTGGATAAAACAAAACTCAAGGTTAAATGGAATCTTCAACAGTGATTAATAACAAGAAAATAGGTCCAAGAAAGATATTATGTTTGTTAATTAAAAAGCAGAAGATTTTGGTCGAATCAAGAAAAAGGGAAGTGGCGTCCGATCAAAATAAACATAATAATATCTAAAAGCATTTATTAATTAACAACTACTACTATTTTCAAAGATCCACCTACTATTGTGTCCAAATTCAGTGTATGCACCTGAAAATCCATAAACATAAACTAGACTTGTCCTTGAATGTTTGTGATTAATAAAAAAAGATTTGATTCAGTATCTTTTGAAGCTCCCAAAAAAGGGTCCTAGCTCTCTCTCTCTCTCTCTCTCTCCCAGAAAATGAGAGAGCCCACAACAAAACAAAATCTGAGTAGTGTTGACACAAAAACAAAACCCAGATACAGACCCTATCGAAAGCAATGAAAACAAATTTAAAATTGAAATGTAATGATCATGCTTTGGACGTATTTGGTGGCTGCTCAAATCATCAAATGTAATGGGTACAACACAACACAGACTCAGCTATTTGATTGGGTTTCTGGGTTTTTATTATCATATCATATCATATCCAATTGTATAAGTAAAGTGTAAATTTAGGAAGATCCATGGAAATGAGAATGCTGAGGCTCTCAGCTGACATTTTCTTGACCAGATTCATCTTACCTACATTTTTTTAATAAGTTTCTTGTTAGTTTACATTTACAATAGGTGTGTGGGTCTTGTTAAAGGTACCCTATTACTCATTGGATTATCCACTTTCCAAGATATGTGTCTTGTTATTTTGGGACGCATTCATCGATTACTAAACCCGTAACAATATACAATCTGATTTTGAGACTAAGAACTTGTTTGAGTAATCTACTTACCTCGTGCAGCTATAGTGACTATATATACGCAAAATGCTTTAATTTTATTTGATTAAAGTAGTTGCTAACTCATTTTTGGTAGAAATTCTTGTTCTACAAGAGCTCACACGATAGCTTTGTAACAACTAACAACGAAACTTCTACGGCTCTAACATGAGTTTTAATTGACCATGCAAAGACTTGAATGTCTCTATTGTCACACTTTTTAATTACGAAAACACCTCAATTCAAATCAACACATTCAATTTTCATATATCATATGGTTATCCGTAATGAATATGAGTGAAATTTTTATATATTAATGTTTGTACATTCTGAAAGGTCGACTGTCAAGATGGTTTGGTCAACCAACTGTTAGTTGACACAAAATTAATATGAATCAACCTGCATATAAAATATAATGTTGTTAGCAGTATATGTTTCATATACTTTTACTTTGGGAAAATTTTAACCAAACAAAATTCTTTATTCTTTGAAGACATTTTACCATCTTTCAAGTAGCTCCGATCATATCAACTGTCTTGTGAAGTAAATTTTGAACCGAACCAAACCTAACAATTCACAGCAACCACCTCATTACTACCAATGTTAAATTGGGTGGAACAGAAGCAGACTCGTTTTGGATGAAGGATTTTGAAACTCTAAAACACATCGACGAGCATGAACTGATGTAACGTTTATGCACTACTGTAGAAAATATAAATTATCGTTTGTTACTATTGAACATATTTTTCACATATCAGTGTTTATGATTTTGCTCTACTGGAAATACTACACACTTTCATAGTCAATATGTATACTATGAGTATCAGAGTTAACCAATAACCAGGCAGCAATACCAAATCTCAGTACATTTCTATCACAGACGATCCAAAAATTACATGAAACTCATCAGAAGATAGAGCTCCTTCATACCAGATGGGTCATTACATCAAAACACTAACCAGAATCAAGCTTATATTTGAAAAAAAAAACAGCATTGATAACAGTAGAAACTTTAGAATTTAACATGAAAAGAGTGCATAAATACCTTAGTCACAGCTACTCAAAATCCTTGCTTAGTTATTCTACAAAAATCTTACATCTTCAACTCTCGCGCGTCTGGGAATCATGACTCCTTGTTGGGTACCCAACAAGAGGAAGCATAGAGAATTCGGCCCTTCCATCCTTGAAGCATCCAGTTGCCGGCTTCATCAAACACAAAATCTTTGTGATATTTGCAAAACTTCACCTTGTCCCTTAATTTTGTCATGAGATCCTGATCCAGTGGGAGCTCTCTGAATCCAGCCTTCATTGTCCGAACTTGCCACTGCTTGTATGTTTCAGGTCTCTTAATTCTCTCTGATCCCTCGCATGCTATAACATTTATAGCCTCCCGCCCCCAGAACTCTCTTTCATACATCAATCTCTCTTGATTTTCGCGGGGTGTGTTAGTATCAAACATATCAAACAAGGCAGAATAGTGAAACAGCGCCTCCCTGAACCTTGTGACAAAAAACGGGGAATTGTATGATCCAGCAACAATGGAATGGATGAAAGCAACTGGGTTCATCTTCCTGATTAAGTTGAGGACAACATCCCGAGGACTATTCTTCTCCACTGTCTCATCAAACAGGTTCTGAAATCGAAACAGACAGTTCACAACTAGTGTTTCACTTTCGTCAATCTTGAGGTCCTCAAGTTGGATAGTTTCCCAATTCTGTGATGCTATGGCATTGTACTCAAACGGAACATTGAAACGCTCACAATACTTCGCCAAGCGATGACCTGTCTGCTCAACTGCTTCTGCTGGTCGGAAACCGGGTTGGGGAAGCTCAATTCCTGTAATGCGTAGCTTGGGAGGTCCACCAGTTCTGTATGCAAGATGCTGGATAAGACTTGGCCATTGGAAGCCATATCGGATACCAAAATCCACAACATGAATAGTTGATGCTTTCTCAGCAAGATCAAGAATTGTTTTGTTGGAAAAAATAATTGCATGTTTCTTGAACGGGCAGGCTGAAAGATAGAGATGGAATGCTTTCAATATATCAGCAACTGATATTCTTTCAAAGACTAGAAAATTGTGGGTTCCATTGCCAGCCAAGCGTGCCTCGAGGCCATTGGCGAAAAAATGAGCCAACCTTTGAGACCCATCACCTAAAGGGGAAGAGTGCTGCCTAATCTGCTTTAGTAGTTCATTCGCAGTCCTACGATCATTGAAAGAAACAGCTTGTGCACTGAGAATCAACAGAGCCCTCAAATCAACTGTTTCCACTGTCTTGCTTTGTTTCTTAACACGACTTGTTCCACATTTTGATCCATGTGGCTGTCCAGTGGGTGGCAAGTTCTTGTTTGCTTCATTCTGCGACATGTCCTCATCATAACATGGAGGCATACCAGCTTTTGCCCCGAAGAGCAACACCTCATCAAACATCGCTGATAACTCACTCTCGTCCACATAAACTGCAGGTTGCTTGTTACTCCTCTCGTCAACTAAATCTATATCCTCCCGTTCATGATTCTTCCTACCCCTTGAATTCTCCTTGTCATTCTTTAGCTCCTGATATGACTCTGAAGAGAATGTGTTGTTCTCCAGATCAATGTGCAGTGGGTTCCCGCTAGGAAGGACCTTTCTAGCTTCCTCTAACCCTCTCTGAAACTGCAAGACAGATTCTTTGTTGCTAAATATATTCTGAGCTAGAAACTCATTAATGGAAGATCCCAACAAGCTCTCACCAATATTATCAGACAACTGTGAACCAGACTTTAATATGTGGTCACCGGGATGAGAAGTTTGTAATGAAGAGGGATGGTAATCCAATGTGCTACTTCCAGAAAAAATATAATCAACCGGGCTTGGGGTATTATGATTAACATCATCTGACATCTGACTAGAGGAAGGAGGATAATTCCCTGCAAGAACCTCATTTAATGACTTCTCTGTTGCTTGTAAAGCCAAGGAATCATGGACCATGAAAGGCTTATCATCCATGTTCTCTTCCATAAGTATCTGGCTTATGTACTTGAAAATAGGATCTGAATCGCTATCATCAGAGAGGGGTGGAGAATTAATTGAGTCTCCATCTGGACTCTGGCTTGAAGATAGAGCGAATTGGTCTGCTTCTGGGCTCCAGCTTATGGAAGAAATGAAGGTATTAGGGCTGAGATAGGGTTGAAATTCGAAAGAATGTTCCATGGGATTCAGATTTAGAGAAGGGTGTTCGAATTTGGAACCGTTGGTAGTGCTGTTATATGGGTAGTGATCAGAATTGGGTAAGACAAGCTCATCATCAAATTTCAAATCATCAATGTAATCAGAAAAGTCTGTGAACCTAGGGTCCATTATTGACACTCCCACAACTGAAAACCTCTCACAGAAAACTAAAGATTGGTAGACCAACAATTTCAAACTTGAAAGATGATCAAACCTACAAGGATTAATTATGGCTATATCAGCAACATACACTCAAAATTATAAAAGCAACAAAGCTTTAGACGTAAACAGTAATTTATGCAAGATGAAACAAATTAAAACCAACTAAGAAGAAGATAAAAGACAGCAATTAAACAGAGAACTCTATATGGGCGTACCTGGGAATTGGATACAAATTCTGAGCAGAAAATAGAATCTAAATCCAGATTTCAGAGAGACAGAGTGTGCGCTTAATTTGAATCTAAAATGAGCCAACTGATGAGCTTCTCTTTCTCTTCACATATAGAAGCAACCAAAGCAGTCTCCTTTGACAAAGTCAAGAACTTTCTGGGAAGGACTATAGGACTTTAAGTATGGATAAATTAATAAACAAAATGTATATGGTTTGACTGGCCAATCCTTACCTCGTATTGTAACTGGCTCTTTTTCTGTGGAATCGGATCAGGTAGCAGAAACAAACTTTTGTCCCGTCTGACGTTCTCAACAAACCAAACACATTTGAATTGACAAAAACAACAGCATATTAGCAACAAATAAGATATAAAATGATCATTGGATGCACGTATATGAATTGGTCAAGTAGCCGTGGTTGTCACTCCAAGTCTCCAACCAGTCACAGTTAGCCACAATCAGTCACCGCCTCACCAGTGCAACACTACCACCACTATCTGCTCTGTTTTTTTAAAGCTTTTAGACATGAGAAACAAGAAAATCTCTATCTTAATGCTCATTTTCTGATAATAGTGCACATAAAAACAGTGGTCATGTCATTTCAATGCCTAGGAATAAAACTAAACCAATTAGATGCTAATGTTATACAGACCACAGATGGATCCTTCCTACAGCATGCCCATAATCTAGTCTAGGACCTTCCTCCTATATGTGGCATGGTTTATTTGTCACTTGTCAGGAGACCATATATGTTGGGCTTACTTTTGCTACTCAGGATCCATGGTGTGTTTAGATTGGCATTCACAGACTCAAGCAAAATGTGGCCAATGTTGCATAGCAATGCTAGATTCAGTATTTGCAGTAGCAGCAATACGAATGAAAATTGTCTGCAATGACTTTACCATGTTTGGTCATCTCTTACTGATTACATACATTCCAAGCAATTTGCACTACAAAAAGATCAAAAATAAAAAAATATATTTAAGTATTAAATTATTCCATTAAAAGAAGCAAGAGAGCTAAATTACTGAAATATGAACTCGTATATATTAATGAAAAATGGTACAAGTCATCTAATATTATATGCTCTATCTACAACAACCAAGCAAATAAAAAGGACAGACAACTAACAATATCTGTCAAATCTACGCAATATCAGAGAGATTATATGTAAGATATACCAGACTATATGAGTTATGCAAACCATTTGTGACCAGTCCAAACAATTGATCTCTCAACAGAAAGAGCATGCATGTTGCATGCATCCATAGCAGCATCAAAATATCGCACGAAAGCATCTTACACCAGTTGAAGAGAAATTCAGCAAAAGAACTCTATCTGAATCAGAAGCCACAACTAATTCTCTCAAGAAAAGAGTACAAATTTCCACTTCCCTGCTCAACAATTCAACGTTGCATGATAAGCGAGATATCCAATTATCACTGTCTCCTTAAACACATCAAAACTATGTGGGTACCCAACAGGAGGAAGCATATAAAATTCTGCCCTTCCATCCCTGCAGCATCCAACAGCCATCTTCATCAACCATAAATTCATCATGATAAGCCGCCTTCACTTTACCCCTCAATTTCCTCATGATCAAGGGGTCTAGGGGAAGCTGCCTGAACCCAGATCTTGTGTTCAGAACCTGCCATTGCTTGTACGTCTCAGGCCTTTCAACCCTCGCGGAACCCTCACATGCTACCACATTTATGATCTCTCGCCCGTAGAACTCTTTCTCAAACAGCAATCTCATCGGGTCTTCACGGGGTAAATTAGCATCTAAAATGTCAAATAATGCAGAGTAGTTGAAAAGTGCCTCTCGGAAGCGCGTGACAAAGAAGGGAGCATTGTAGGATCCATTGACAATAGCATGTACAAACAAATCTGGCTTTATGCTCCTAATTAAGTTCAAAACAGCTGTCCTTGGACTGTTCAGCATAACTGTATCATCAAGCAGGTTCTTCAATCGAAACATACAATTCACAACAGTCATCTCACCACGGTTAATTTTGATGTCTTCAAGTTTGATAGTTTCCCATTTTTGTGCTATTGCATTGTACTCAAATGGAACATTAAAGCGCTCACAGTACTTTTCCAGACGGCGCCCTGTCTCTAGCAATCTCTCCGCTGGTCGAAAACCACGTTGGGGAAGCTCTATGCATGTAATGCGTAACTTGGGAGGGCCGCCAGGTATCACTGCAAGACGAGAGATGAGGGCAGGCCACTGAAACCCATACAAGATACCAAAATCTATAATATGGAGTGAATTTGCTTTCATAGCTAAATTCAAAATATTATTGTTTGCAAAAATATATGATATCTTCTTGAATGGGCAGGCTGAAATATAAACTTGGTATGCTTTCAACATATCAGCTGCGGATGTTGTTTTTGAAGCCAAAGCTGTATAGATCTGGGTCCCAGTGCCAGCCAAGCGTGCTTCGAGGGCATCAACGAAGCAATGGGCCAACCTCTGAGACCCATCACCAAAAGGGGAAGAGTGTTGCCTTATCTGCTTCAGTAGTTCATTAGCAGTCCTGAGATCATCAGAAGAGACAGCTTGTGCGCATAGAATCAAGAGAGTCGTCAAATCCACCACTTCCTTCTTATTACCTTGTTTCTTACTGCGAGCCTTTCCATTCTGTTCTAGGGACTTGGTTGCTTTATTCTCCAACACGTACTTGGTTTCTCCATTCTCCAGCACGTATTTAGTTGCTTGATACTTAGAGGCTTCCTCAACAGCACAAGAGCGAGGAATTTCTCTCCCCCTAGCATGGATATTACAAAGCAACACCCTATCAAACATCTCCGATAACTCACTCTCGTCCACAAAAACCGCAGACTGCTTGCTGCTCCTTTCATCTTCTAAATCGCTATCCTCCCTCTCACGATGATTCTTTCCACTCAACCAATTAGGTGAATAGTGCATATCATCCCTTTCTACCTTGACCATTGTCTTTGGAGCCTTGTCCCTCATCTCTCTTGAAAATGTGTAGTTCTCCAAATCAATAATCAGTTGATTACCTTTAGGAAGGAACTTACTAGCTTCCTCAACCCCTCTCTTGAACTGCAACACGGACTCATTGTCGCTAAATAAGTTGGGAACAGGAATCTCACAAGCAGAAGAGCCTATGAGTCCTTTACCATTCCTAGTGAAGCCGTTTGCTGCATCAAACCCGGAACTTGAAGTGGACAACGGTTGGGCCTGGAAAACAAAGTTCTCGGGAAGTGGAGAATGTAGTAGAGAAGGTCTGTGCTCTCCAAAATCACCAAACCATCGATTACCACCTGAATGACTAGTAATTGTACTAAGACTGCTATTACTTCCACAATCACTGCTACATCCAGAATTCTCAGGGCTCTGAATATTGTGATAAACAAAAGGAGCATGTTTCTGAACAGAAGGAGAATACTTCTCACCGATAGCTTCATATAACGATTTCTCAGCCGCTTGAAGAGCCAAAGCATCATGAAACATGCAGGGCTTATCCTCCAAATCCTCCTCCATAAGTATATGGTTTATGTACTTGAGAACACCATCCCCAAGCTCACCATCATCAGAGTGAGAGTCTCCACCCTCCAGACTCACACACTGCGAAGAACAACTAGGATCCAGATCCGAAGAGCGAAAATTATTATCCATGAAGCTAAGATTCACAGAAGGATCATCAAACCTAAACCCATTTTCTAGATTCTGGCACTGATCATGACCAGGATTAACAATTTCACCCCCAAAATTGAAATCACTATAGGATTCTGTGAATCCATTCAAGTGAACATCCATTATCTCTCCCATAACCTTAAAACAAAATTGAAATAGTAAATAAATAAGCAAATTCGGCAGCAACAAGAAAAACAGAACCAATTAAACACAATTAAAAAACCTAGAAATAAAATGAAGTGAAAGAGACAAATAATGGCTTAAAATAAAATAAAATAAAATCAGAATCAATATAAAAAGTTCAAAATAATCCGAAAATAGCCATTGTTGCAACAGATTAAAAGATGAGATATTTTCCGGAATAAAAAGAAGTACCTGAAGAAGATAGAACTAGAAACCCTAGAAATTTCGGAGAGAAGCTGAAGATTTGTGTAGTGCGCGTTAATGGTTACTTGTCGAACTTTTTTTATTTTCACTGTTCTTTAACGATCTTATCTTTCCCTCCATTTCACATTACCGCTATGACCGGTTCAGTCTGGCCTAACGTCCTCCTTTCTCGCAGCCTGACGTGGCACTGCGCTATTGGATGAGAACCGTAGAAGTCACTGTAGGCAAGTCAACTCGCGGGTCTTTGCGGTGGTCCCTGCCTACGTGTCAAACCTGGAGGAGAAGTTTTTATGTGGGACCATGCATGACACGTGGCTGACATGTGACTTTAAAAGCTGATTCAGAGTACCGCGTTATTTGGGACTGGATTTTCTGTCGACCTCACCGAATCACATGATGTCACGTGCACCGGTGGGCCATACAGACGCCACTCCAGCAGGCAATTAGTTGGATCGGTTTACTTCGGATTATGAACTGAAACATGATATTTGATTCAATAACATATTTAGATCGGATTAGACAAAATTCAAATTTGAAGCGTAACATAAGTTTGGTATTCTCAGTCGAATAAAAAAATGGATTGACTCACATCTCAACATCCGAAACGAATTATTAGTCTTTTGGGTCAGCCCACGTCTCTTCATCTTCAACATAACATCTCCATCTTCTTGTTTTTGCAACTATGTCTCCTTTTTCAGCACACCGTAACTTCTAATTTGTTGTTACAATTGTGTTGTTTCTCTGAAGCAGCTAAAGCCGCCTGTTACATTTTTCAAATCTATGGACTTGTCTTTAAAACTGAAAGTAAAAGAGGCAGAAACTTGAAATGCAGAAAACAAAAGTAGACTAAAATTCTTGTATACATTACAATGTCTCTGTCGGTGCAGTGGTCAATATTTTTGTGGCCATTATGACTTTTGATTATTCTTCTTCTTTGACGTTTAGCTTTGAATTTAAAGTCATTTTGTTGGCATCAATACGAGTAAACTACGGAACAGAAGCTATTAGGTCTAATAATTCATTAGAGGTGGCAATTTCGATACCAATCGAGCTTGTTCGGGTTGGTAAACTCTAACCCAATTTTCCAGACGAAAAGACTTCAAGCCAAAATTTTATAAGATAAATCTGATTTAAAATTACAATGCCTAAGTTCTTAAATAAACAAGTTCTCAGGTCACAATCACCGATACACAATAATCAACTTTTAGAAAGAAAAAAAAAATGTAGTGTATATATGTAAAGATCATACAACAACACCATCTTTGGTGCCCATTAATCCTTCCTACAAGCAAAGCTCTTATTCTGTTAACAATTTAATTTACAAAGTTACATAAAACCTCCTATGTCTTCCCTGTTCATTACTTTTTACAGTCATAACAGAGTATCACAATTAACTAACATTTTCACAATTAATCTAAAGTTTCTTCGTCATCATCATCTACCAACCCAGATCTTCTCAGAGAAGAAGGCAAGCCTCTTGCTGTTGCTTGGCTTGTTGCTTGGACCAGTATGCGTGGGCCGCTAAGACCCTGTCCAGGAGCTCCTGCGGGACAGGCTCTCCCCTCCTTTGCTGAGGGGATATTCTCGCCGTGTGCACCAGTGTTTTCCACTTATCCTGCACATCTCCAATTGCACACTTTATAATCAGACCCACTTCATCATAACTATTAATAACCATTCATTTCTATAAATAGAATACTAAGAACAATTGGAAGATTCATTTAGCTATGTACAATCACATATAAAAATTATACTTGTCAAAAGGACAGCTAGTAAAAGGAGAAGAATAAGGAATCCAAATACGCAAGAGGTTATGTGATGTAACTCTGTTCCAAAATGAGTGTCCTTTTTGTATTGCATTTTGGTCCCCAATTGGGTGTCCTCTTTCCCTTTTAAGTTGTTAGTTATATATGAAATACCAATAGTATCCTTATAATAATAAGCTAGTTAGTATCTATTGAGTTTGTTACAACAAATATCCTTGGGGTTTGGGGATACAAGAGGGAACTAAAAACAGTAACTACTCAATAATTTTTCTCAAGATATACAATACACTCATTTTGGGACAGATGGAGTATTCAAGAGATTCCTAGTGGGATACATGTGGGATACATGTTTAACAGATAAAGCTATAAAGATTAAAGACTGATCATATACCCTACTACTGTTTTGTTGATTAACACATCACACAATCTCAGCAAAGTAACCTCCACAACTAATTTTGCATGTACTTAATGGCGAGGACAGAGGAATTAAACAATTACTGAAATGAGAGTCTAAACCACAGACAACTACTAAAAACAGAGTTTACAACAAACGAAAATAAGGCAAATGGACTCTTTACCTTCAAATCCACGTAAGTTCGGTGGTTTGCATTATCAAAAGCTCGCAGTTTAACATCACGCCACCTGAAGATTAACACGGGCATTAAATTAGATCAAATCTTGTACATATCCAAACAATAGAACAGAAGGGTGAGGGATGAAAAATGACAGCCAGTGGGTTGGCCATCTGCCAGATTTCAAATGAAGTTGAAATAAATGGACCAATTCAAATTTCAGCAAAGATCAAGTTGGATGTAGTACTAGGTCCCTGTGTTTTTGTATGATCAGATATACCTTCCAGTTCCAAGCTTCTCAACCGCATGAACAAGTGCTTCTACTTCAGTAACAGAGAAAGGTCGACGAATTCGGCGCTGAGCAAGCTCAGATCGCTTGGATTTATGGTGTGTAGGAGCCATAGCTAGGGCCTCCACACTCATTGTAGGTACAGCGACCAATGCTTTAGAGTCGGCTGTGTTTTTGTCAATTGATGACTCATCTGAAGATGGTGCAGAATCATGATCACTTTCATTTTCGACAAAGTTGTCAAAATTGGCTACATGCAGCTCAGGTGAGGTGTCAGTAGTCTCTTGATGAACTAAAACTGATTCAGGCGGATACCTGTAAGAGAGAGAGATTAGCTTCAGCTAAACTGTAATTAGTAGGAATGAATTCATATAATACGCCAAAAGAATACCATAACAATTTCAAAAATATAAATTAAAATTTCAGAGTGAAGGGCTACCAGAGTTTGCTAAATAGATTTCACAAGTGCATGACATATCCCATTGTCAGCAAATCATATAAGCAGGAGATAGATTTTGCAAAGAAAAAACAAAAGCAAGAGACAGTACATAAATATTTCAACTAATAAGATTATAACTTCTTATCTTATAATCCATATGAACATACCTAGTTAGTGGCTGAGGTATACCAGAAGGAATACGAAAGGAAGGGTCATCAGGGCATAACCGAGGGGATACTTGTGATGGGGTAGGCTCCAGGGTAAAACCTAAACCTTCTAGATGATTATCACGAGAAATTCCAGTCTGCTTTAATGTTTTGTGATCATCCCTAACCTTCTTCCCCTGAAGAAGTACACCAACATGTAATCCACCGCTAAGTATAGCAGTCACTGCCTCCATAACTGTCCTCTGCAGAGTAAGCAGACACAGTGGGTCAGAGCTACCTCTCACAGACAGCCAAGAATAATATGGAGAAACTGTTATGATCAGAAAGTTACATGGCTACATGATGCATGTATTGAAAATCTGTGCCAAGGATATTCATACCTTCAATGAACCAACAGTTGCAGTTTCAGGAATCTCAATGAAGAGCTCCGGCACCCTGATTGATTGGATCCTAAACTTCACTGAGTAAAAGAAAAGACAGCTTCATGTAAGAACCTCTTTGAATGTTAGACATCAAAAAATTCTAAAAGATTACAATGAATTGCTCCATCAAAGACTCATACGATGAGAATCCCTAGATTGGAATGATGAGAGTTGACGTGCTACAGAAGACGGCGTCCCAGTGTCTGCACAGTAATATAGGATTATTTAGCGAGACAGCAATATAGATAAATTAGAAATAAATGGAGGGAAGAAAATGACCTGCATGCATCTTCAAGGCTGAACCAGAAGCATCTCTATTGATGACCTTATCAAGTGGATGAGAAATGCCGTCATTACCGGCACCACCACTGGAATTTGAAACAGAGCTACGGTAAAAGATCTTCCTCTTCTTCAAAGGATAATTCTTTTGTGATCTTTGACGCTTGTAACAGTTTTTCCTATAGCGGTAAACAGATTTCGATTCCCCATCTGAAAACACAGCAATAGTTTTCATCTAAAAGATTAGATGGCTGAATCCAATAACAGAATGAATTATAATTTTATCAAAAGGGAGAGACCCACTGCGTAAAATTGCAACTTACCAGTATTTTGACGTTCCCCATCCTTCAACTTTGGAGCTACTTTCCAATATCTAGATGCCAATAATTTCCTAATCCTTCGATCTCCAATACGCGAAGATGGCCTACAGAACCTCCTAATGGGGCTAGGGCGAGTACATCCTTTGGTGGTGCTAGGGTGAGTACACCCAGAAGAGTTTTCGTCATCATCAATACTAACTATTTTTACATCATCCCTACTAAGGGTATAAGAACCCGGAAGAATATGGTCTTTGCGCAAAGGCTCCTTGGCACTACTACTGTCTAAACTAACCTGTACAGAAGGTTTACCATCCCAGGCTACTGGATTCTCTAAACTGCACATATCAGCTCTGGCACCAATAGGCACCCTCCCCGTATTATGCAATTCATCTTTTATTTGTATTTTAATTTCAGTCTCCACTTTACAATCACCAGTACCCCTGAACTCCGACAAGCTTGCCTCTTCTTTGCTACCAATCGTTTCATTTGTGCTTCTATCACTCTCCAACGTCCCAGCACCAAGTGCCACTGAACAATTAGAATTTGTTATCACAGAGGTAAGCCCAGAATGGGCATCATTTTGAGAATGCTGTGATTCCTTGGAATCATAATTTTGATCCTGGGCTTTCAAAACAAGCTCAGAAGCAAAATATTTCATATCACTACTCCCTTGATCATAAGGTTCTATTTTCAATGGTTTCCCTTCGTCCTGAACTTCTTTTTTCACTGTATTTTCAACGATTTTGCACTGATCTTTATCGGTTGATGTATTACTAGAAATGGGAGAGCTTGCACTTTCAACCAAGAGCTTGCCAGCTACAGTGGCAAGTAAGTCAAATGCACACATTTGATCATCTTCAACTTTCTTTGAAGATGAGCTCCTCCGCTAAAAAAAATACAGTAACAAAACATTGATCATGTAAGTGTTGCAGGACCAGTGATAAGTACAGGAACAATTTATAACATTCGACAACATATATTATCGGGTTGCTAGAGTATAGTTACCCTAGCTGATCTGGCAGCTCGTGGTATGACAAGCATCTGATAGCCATTAAACCCATAGTCTAACCTCCTTTGCAACACCATATCTTAGTGATAGTTCCAAAAACGAGCATTAGATGGAGAAACCCAGAATTCCTGGATCATTCCACAATAAATGTACATGTAAATAATCTTTAGCAATCAAAGAAATCAGCAAACCAATCCCAATAACAAACAAAAACAGGCCTTTCACATGATGAATTATAAAAGTTCTGGAATGGAACAGTGACTAGAATGCCGGATAACATGGAAAAGACTATCCTCGCATAGATTGGTGATGCGTGAGAAAAGATGAAATTACATTAAAAGCAAGGTAGAAGACGGAACCACAGTTTTAAATGATAGCAATAGAAACATGAACCAATAATAGAAAGATCAATCCTACAACATCATCCAGGTAAGCCATCTCCAACAAATGCTACAAAAGAGAGGGGAGAGAGAGGAAACAAAACAAAACAAAACAAGGTTCTAAAACAAATTTCAAGCCTAGTGCAAATAGCATCCAATTTCAATCCTTGGATTCCAATACCGATTCCTAAAACCCAGAGTACCAAGAACTGCTATTTCATAGCTCAAACAAGTTAGAGCAAAAACTCAATTCTATAATTTCCAGCAGATCCACCAAATAAGAAGAATGGCAACATGGGAATGGCAAGTGATTCGGCATAAAAAATCAGAAGTAAATTAGCCAATGAGAGATCGACACGTGGCACGCCTAGTCAGACGAAAAAGTGGTCGATCGGTCCGACCCGGTCAAAACAGTCCAAAATTCAACTCCTCCAAATATATTCAACATTATACTCATATTGATGAGAAAAATACAAGGAGCACAACGGTTCAAATGGAAGTCAAATCAGATCACAAACGAACCCGGAACGGTCAAAAAACGAAAGAAAAATAAAGGCACACGAGGCATACGCGCGCCCACGCGCCTGAAGCCCAATCTCGAG
>JAYMSZ010000764.1:0-17332 GCA_036897665.1 Pelargonium citronellum
TGTTTCCCCCCACGTCAAGCTGACATCCTCCCGCTGAGTTATATCCCTTCCCTGCCCTGCCCTACTCTTCCATGAATTTATGAGTTCAAACTCGCGAGATGATATCATTTTATTATTGCTCTAATAAATTTGTAGACTGGATTGAATAATGTTTAGTAATGACTAAGCTATTTGGGCCAATCATATGGGCTTAGTCCAAATTAGTTTGGATGTCCCTTGAAAGCCCAACTCAATAAATTCATTTTTTTGTTTGGGCCAAGCCTCTGGGCCTAGTCCATATTAGTTTGTCTATCCCATGAGAGCCCAACCCATAATAACCGAAACCAACAACCCGACCCGCCATTGAATTCACGTCTCTCTGACTCTGACTCTGATTTGCTACTGCAACAGTTCAAGTCTTCTTCTTTCTTCTCTCTTCTCTCTCACCCACCTCTGATCCGATCTCCATTTCTAGGGTTCTTACACTTCTCCATTTCCTTTACTTTACTATGATCTATCTCCCATGAACTCTCACATGACCTACCGATCTCTCTCTCTGCCCCTTCTTCTTCTCCTCCTCCTCCTCTCCCTCAACACTCTCCTCGTCTCTTCATGGAAGAAAGACGAGTTCAGGAACTGTAACCAAACCCCCTTCTGCAAGCGCGCCCGAGCTCGCAAGCCCGGTTCCTGCTCTCTCTCCGTCCACCATGTCTCCATCGTCGACGGCGACCTCACCGCCAAGCTACTCCCCGACGGTCAGGATCAGCCCAGCTCTCCTCTGATACTCACTCTCTCCGTCTACCAAGATGGCATCCTTCGCCTCAAGATCGACGAGGACGCTTCGTTGGACCCGCCTAAGAAGCGATTCGAGGTCCCTGATGTTGTTGTGCCTGAGTTTCTTGCTAAGAAGCTCTGGCTTCAGCGGTTTTCGACTGAGACGATCGGCGCCGACGCGACTCCGTCGTCGGTCGTGTACTTGTCCGATGGATACGAGGCTATTCTCAGGCACAACCCGTTCGAGGTTTTCGTGCGGGAGAAAGGGGGAGACCGCGTTCTGTCCATGAACTCGCATGGTTTGTTCGATTTCGAGCAATTGAGGGTTAAGCAGGAAGGGGACGATTGGGAGGAGAAGTTTCGCGGCCACACTGATACGAGGCCGTACGGTCCGCAGTCGATTAGCTTCGATGTATCGTTCTACGGGGCTGATTTCGTGTATGGGATACCAGAACACGCGACGAGTCTTGCTTTGAAGCCTACAAAGGGACCAGGAGTCGACGATTCGGAACCGTACAGGTTGTTTAATCTGGATGTTTTCGAGTATATTCATGATTCGCCTTTTGGGATTTATGGGGCCATACCGTTCATGCTCTCGCACGGCAAGGCTAGAGGCACTTCTGGGTTTTTCTGGTTAAATGCAGCTGAAATGCAGATTGATGTTCTTGGTTCCGGGTGGGATGCAGATTCTGGGATTGCGCTGCCTTCATCTCAGAACAGGATTGATTCGTTATGGATGAGTGAGGCAGGTATTGTGGACACATTCTTTTTCGTTGGCCCGGGACCAAAGGATGTAGTTAGGCGGTATACTAGTGTCACTGGCAAGCCATCAATGCCGCAGCTGTTTGCGACAGCTTACCACCAATGTAGGTGGAATTATAGGGATGAGGAGGATGTGAAGCAAGTTGATTCCAAGTTTGATGAGCATGACATTCCTTATGATGTTCTGTGGCTTGATATTGAGCATACAGATGGGAAGAAGTATTTTACATGGGATAGAATGCTTTTTCCTAATCCGGAAGAGATGCAGAAGAAATTGGCTGTAAAGGGCAGGCACATGGTCACTATTGTGGATCCTCATATTAAGCGGGACGATTCATATTATATTCACAAGGAGGCCTCACAGAAGGGATATTATGTAAAAGATGCCACTGGCAAGGATTTTGATGGTTGGTGCTGGCCAGGTTCATCTTCTTATCTAGATATGGTGAATCCTGAGATCAGGTCGTGGTGGGCTGAGAAGTTCTCTTATGAGAATTATGTTGGTTCAACTCCTTCTTTGTACATTTGGAATGATATGAATGAGCCTTCTGTCTTCAATGGTCCAGAGGTGTGGTTATTTTCTATTGTTCTTTTCATTTTGTTTTATGATTTTTCCTCCTAGATGAGATCTTTATTGCTTTATTTCATATCATTGTCCATTGTTCATTTCTGTGCTAATTCATCAAAGGCGCTTAGTGATTGAATAACTTTGACTTTGAGTATAACAGGGAAATAGTTCCTTGTCTATTTATATGTTATAGGGCACTGTAGAACTAGTATAATTCTAAGTTAATAGAGGAATATCTGTGTTAGATATTTCACTTTTGACCGTGGAATATAACTGTAAGGTTGTATTCGTCTTCAAAATTATAATTAGAACGAAAAAACAACAACTATCATAGTGCATGGCTAGTTTAACATTACCAGTGCTGTATGTAAACATAAGTCTAACAAAAGAACAGGACTTCTGCATTGGCCCAGCTCTTCAGTTGCCCAACTAGCCATTCTGTTTGTTGGAATATAAGAGAAAATATATTTTTGATCTTAATATGAGTACATTGGAGAGTCTGTTTATAGGCTTGTTGGTCAAACTCTCATCATAACTAAAATGGAAAGTCTTTTTACCCAACTTAGCTTTGTGGTTCACTTCAATTTAACCTTTCTTTTGTAGGTTTATACTGTGATGTAGAATTTGTTTAGGAACGTTGAGTTGTGAATCTATGTGTTAACGTTTAAGAAGTTGATCTATTTCCTAAGGAATATCATAGGGGGAGGGGGCAGGCCTTCTATGCCCACAGGGTTCCTTAGCTTTCAGATAAGTTCATTGCCCCATTTGATCTCGAGAATAACTCCAAATACTGGCAATTAGAATGCTTAGAATTCAGAAAAATCTATAACTTTCCCAAATGGGGAAGTGTGTATGTCTGCACATGGCTCCTTACTTTTAGGATGAGATCCATTGTCGAGAATAACTACAAATACAGGCATTTAGAAGGCTTAGAAAAATTCTGTAACTTGCTCGAATCTAGAGAAACTCAACACTCTAATTTGAACCTAAACAAGTCATTCTGAAGGAAATTAGGATTAAAATTTTAACCAATGTGGAACATCTTTATCTACCGCGTGAGGAAACAATTTGTTCTCATTATGGATCTAGAGTCAAAACTCCTGAAATTGAGGGGTACATCTGCAACCAATATCCAAAATATGAATTGACCCATTTCCACAGTTCCTTGCCTGTCACCTTATTAACTTGCCCCAAATCTTGGGCGATAAATGAACGCTGCATGTAATGTAAAACTTTCCTTTACATCCCTTACTTCCATTATGCTTATGAATATGATATCCTTCCTAGGGGGCATTTGGCAAAGCTAGAAAACCATATCATCTAGGTATATTGAGGCCGGTGATAATACTAACTTCGGTGGCTGAAAATATTGATCTTTTATGAGCATTTTTAGGTTTAAAATGAAGCCAAGACTGAATCAATTCTTAAAGGTGATTAAAGATAACTAATTAAGCCTTGAACTGAACTGAATTCCAGATATTCCCTCTAACTTGTAAGAAGTTAGTTATCATCGCTATGTATGGAAAGAAAATGGTGTAGGCCAAAATTCGACCTATATATTATATTAGTATATTTTCATTGAACGGTTTGGGTAGTAATCCAATCCTGGCAAGTGAAATAAGAACTGAGTGCTGGCTTGGGACTTCTTGAGCATTATGAAGTTAGCTGATTATGGTACTACTGATAATAGTAATTTTAGTAACAATTATATGACTACGCTTAGGTGATTATATTTGTATGTAAGTGTGTATGGAACTACTTCATAGGGAGCAACACTCAATAATATGTACGAGTTTTCCAACCAGATTGCTTGCTCAGATGTGATTTCAAGGGTATATTGACTATTGAGTAATTTTCAAAATTCACATGAAAAATATGGGTTGTTGGGTTATTTGTGTTTATGCATTTAAGGGATACCAAGATTTCTTACTTTAGGAACTTCAAGTCGAATGCATGATCTGTTGTGGTTGTATTTATCTATAACTAACATATGTACTTTGTTATTTTCTGTTTCCAGGTGACCATGCCTAGAGATGCCTTGCATTATGGAGGTGTGGAACACCGAGAGTTACATAATGCCTATGGGTACTATTTTCACATGGGTACAGCGGATGGGCTAATAAAGCGAAATGATGGAAAGGACAGGCCTTTTGTCTTATCAAGAGCATTATTTGCTGGAAGTCAAAGGTATGGAGCTGTTTGGACAGGAGATAACACTGCTGAGTGGGAGCACCTTAGGGTTTCAATCCCAATGATCTTGACTCTTGGACTTACTGGAATGACATTCTCTGGTAAGTGTAATCCATTAAGTTTTAATGTTCAATGCAAGTTGGTCTATCCAAAATTAAAACAAGTACTCTCTTTGTTCCAATATTCACTGTCCAGGTTTTTTGTTTTTGTTTTTGTTTGTGTGTTTGTGTGTGTGTAAAAATTAAGGTTAAGTTAGTTAGGGGATTTGGGATGTACTTCCTCCTTATACCCCCATTTATTCTCGTTGAAACAAATTCAGTGAATTCTAACTAACATGTCTTAGTTATATTATTGATAATTTATGTATAAATAATTAACCAATAAAGGAAAGTGGTATCTTAGTTTGGGACAGAAAATTTAGAGAAAGTGTGAACACTTATTTTGGGACAGAGAGTATCAATCATCAATGCAAGTTGCTTCACTGGTATTCACTATGTATATGATAACTGCAGGTGCGGATGTTGGTGGGTTCTTTGGCAACCCTGAGCCTGAGTTGTTAGTTCGCTGGTATCAAGTGGGTGCTTATTATCCTTTCTTTAGGGGCCATGCACATCAT
Source organism: Pelargonium citronellum (assembly GCA_036897665.1). Taxonomy (NCBI): domain Eukaryota; kingdom Viridiplantae; phylum Streptophyta; class Magnoliopsida; order Geraniales; family Geraniaceae; genus Pelargonium; species Pelargonium citronellum. The sequence continues at coordinate 4,890 of JAYMSZ010000764.1, forward strand.
GATACAAAAAGGAGGGAACCTTGGTTATTTGGGTAAGAAATCATTTACCATTATTCAAGTAACCTCCTTTTCCAATTCTTGAACCACACAGATGAATATGTGTACTTACATTCACACAAACTTATGTATATAAAGTCATGAGCATATTTGTATATCTTCTAGGTGAAACTGTTGTTCATTTTTCCCTTTTTTATTTGAATCTTTCTTCACAGATTGGGTGTATGGTCCTTATATTATAGTTGGCCACGATCAACCGTTGTAGACTATTTCTGAAGAAGATTTTGATCTTAATAATTTGTTCACAAGATGCCCTTCTAGGTTTTTGATTACTAGCAGTGTCCCATAAGGACTAGAGAAATATGTCTCACTTGTTCATAACAAGTGACACTTCTCTGTAGGTTAGCTGAGTGTTTTTGCCTTATTAAAGCATGAATTAAATAAACTGTCAATAATATTTTTCTTCATACTGCGTTGTACAAGACCTGGAGAAAACTCCGCTTTCAAAAGAGTGAGCAGTAAAGTTTATCATAGAGCTTAATTGCCTCACATAGCAGACTGAGCATGAAGTTAACTGAAAAGCCTGTCAGTAATGGTATGAGAAGTAACATGCCCCCAGACATTTTATCCTCCTATAGTCTTATTAAACCTCTTCTTGACATCTAATAATAACAATTTTAAGTTGTACAATTTACTAGAAAAAAAGTGTCCTTGAACCAATTGCATCTATGCAGCAGTTTCCACTAACTGCTGGCTTAATAGGCAAAAGTCATCAAATATCTTCATATGGTGATGGTTTCTTTAACTAATAGCTTGTAGACTATAGTTAGGTCTTCGTCAATCCTAGTTTTGTTCTTGAAGCTTGATCTGTCGATGGCTAAACAAAAGAACGCGGGAGACGGGGCACATACCACAATTGTTAGGAATGGGGAATAGAGGTGCTTGGCTGGGTACATTCTATAATTTTGTGAAGTCATTAGGAGATCCAGCTGACTAATATACTCTCTGCTATCCTCCATTATTTGGGTGAATCGAATTTATACAGACACTGAAGGAAAAATTGGCACTTTGTAGGGGCAGATCCTCTGAGTTAGATTTCATGCAAAACTTTCTTTAGGTGGGGAGGGGAGGGAAAATATTAGTGTATGAAAGTGATGTTTGCAGTTGAAACAATCATGCTTGCAGCGCCTATAACTGATCTTTCATGCTGATTAGCTTCACAGCATATAAACCATTGCTTCTGTTGTCGTTGTACCTCAACTCTTTTTATTTTGATATTTTAAAACCTGTCTTAGGAGTGGAACCCTGTATGTCCCTAGCAGTCTATCTTGAGGATGATATGACATAATGGGCTTTGCTTTATTTTTGAAAATATAGTTCAATATGCAGAATACTTGGGTTAAGCATTAAAATTTGTGCAATGTGTTTGCCTAAAAGGAGTTTAGCTGTAAGCTGGTAGAAACACACATCATGTGATCTTGCATTGATGGAATGTCTAAGAACTCTGATATTTATGCCACTAATTTGGTAATGTTGTAACTTTTGAAGTAATTTGTTTTATACCATTAAATTGCTGGTTTTTGTCTGAATTGCAGAGAACGAAATACACAACTTATAAGGGAGGCTATACATGTACGTTATATGTTGCTGCCGTACTTCTACACATTATTTAGAGAGGCAAACACTAGCGGTATTCCAGTTGTTCGCCCTCTGTGGATGGAGTTCCCTTTTGATGAATCTACTTTCAGTAATGATGAAGCTTTCATGGTTGGCAACAGTCTTTTGGTTCAGGGGATTTACACTGAGGTGCCTGCTGTAACCATATAATTGCTTGATTCATTGTTTCTTTGACATTGCCTTGTATTTTTATTATTATGTTTTGGACATTGATTTTCTCTTCATCTTAGTATTTGTCATAACGAGGAATATTTTTTCCTTACTTTCTTATCAGCGAGCAAAAGATGTATCAGTTTATTTGCCTGGAAAGGAATCTTGGTATGATGTGAGAACTGGAACTGCACTCAAGGGAGGTAAGACCTACAAGTTGGAGGCTTCTGAAGAGAGTATTCCTGCTTTCCAAAGGGCTGGAACCATCATACCAAGAAAAGACCGTTTTCGTCGGAGCTCTACGCAGATGGTGAATGATCCTTATACACTGGTATGTATATGAAGTAACCCTTCCAGGCATACTCTTGAAAACACACACAACTGTCAAAATTTCTCCATCTAGAAGCCTACTGTACTGATCATAAGTAGAATCAAGTTATCATAGATTACAACATAAGTAGTGTAGATTATCAAATGTGCGATCTCTGACTTCTCTCTGCCTATAATAGGTGATAGCTCTTAACAGTTCGCAAGAAGCTGAAGGTGAACTCTATGTTGATGATGGCAAGAGTTTTGCATTTGAGCAAGGAGCCTACATCCATCGGCGTTTTGTATTCTCTGGTGGCAAGCTTACTTCTTTGAACATAGCACCCACTTCCTCAGGCAAAGCTCCATTTTCTTCAGACTGCATTATCGAGAGGATTATTTTGCTAGGGATGTCCAAGGGACCAAAAAGAGTACTTATTGAACCATCGAACAAAAATGCTGAAATCGAACTTGGACCTCTCCGCCTTCAAGCAGCAGCACGTAGCCCCACTGTTTTAACCATCCGTAAGCCTAATGTCCGGATAGCAGATGACTGGTCAATAAAGATTTTGTAAGAAACATTGAAGTTTCTCATTTTGTTATGCTGATGGAGAGGTTCAAGTTATATTGGTAGGAAGATATTACGAACTGTGAAGTTAAATTTGTTTTCTTCTGTTATGTAGTTGAGAGGAACCCGATAGCATGCAAAATGCAAATACACACTTTTAATTTTAGATGCACTGAAATTGGAAAAGGCATGGTCTCAAAGTCTGGATATGGAGTAGTTGTTGAGCACAATGGAACACAAGTTCAGACATCTGCATTTGTGAATTGAATTCTTTCCATGACTACAGTCTCTGCTATCCAATAGCTATTAGTATCTTGCTCCCTCTGATTGTCCCAAATGGGTGTGTACCTTTTCATTTCTGTAAAATTTTAGGATTTGTGGTTTCATCTCGAACTCCTATCGTTCTATTAGTTTCTTAACCGGTAAATTCAATCGTGTATGAGAAATCACATCGGGAATGTGTACGTCTCCGAAGGAATCTGATCAACACCTAAGTAGCAAGAATTTTAGAGAGAAGGTTAAATCTGGAGTAAGATTCACTCTCACTTATACTTTCACACCTATGTTGATGACAAGGCGTCATATGATTGATCGGTGAGAATGTGGGGTTTGCGATGAATCTTTGCTACGAGGTGTCCTTCCCAGGTGGCAGGTGCCCCGTTATGCCTTAAGCTTCCACTTGCTTACTCGGTGTAGTGAAACTCGGCCTGAGTCTTAAAAAACATGCTTTCTCTATGCCTAGGTTTGGTTGACATGTGTGGAACCCATCTTTTATGGGCGAGCTTGCGCAGGCTTAACCATTTTATTATTTTTGTTTTGCCATGTCATAATATTTTTAAACAAAAAGTGCACTATTAAAAAGTGTAATATTACCCTTCAAAAAAAAAAGTGTAATATTAAATTAGATTATTAGGTGATAAAAACTTCTTTGACATGTGTATTTACTATTTAGGTAGATTTCTCCTCATCCTTGAGAACTAATATTATAAGTGAGTGACTCAATCTTAAAATCACAAGGTTCACACAAAATCTTAAAAGTGCCAAACGATAAACAAAAGAATAATTAAATAATAGTGCTCCACTTGTCACTTAAGCGGCTCACCAAATGTCAAGTTGCAAAATTCTGCACTTTTCAAATGAAAATAGATTTCCCAACTGATGTGGCAGATCCAGCTGCTGCCACATCATCAAATTAGTCAACAAAGTAATGAAAGTATTAATACAATAATAAAAGAAGCATGCTTAAATTGTTCAAAGATGAATGTGATGGTTGAGATCACTTGAAAGTGTTATCTTATTGGAATCTTTCTAACACATGTTTGTTTTTTCTAAAAAAATATATATATTTATCTACACTTTTAAGTCTGTCACAAAATTCAATGTCTAAACTAAAATATGAGTTATTTGATTCGCAGACCTACTAACAAAACAAAATTAAATCATCAAAACGTTCAACAAGCTAGATTCAAAATATCACTTGCAAGCAAATCAAACACGTTACTGTATTCAATCTGATCTTCATGGATTTTATGACTTGAAGCGCATCAAATTTCGTTACTATCTCCCGACACCTCAAATTCATCACTCAACTTAATTAAGGCTTTCATGATAGCAATTGCTTCAATAACCTGAAATTCCACCACCAACCCACTCATAATTAAGAGAAAAAAAACAACTTCCAATAAAGAGAAACAAAACAAAACATCGAAAACAATGTAAGAAAAAACACAACTTTCTCCAAATGAGTAAAAAACCTACAAAACTAAAATAATTATCAAAATACGATTAAAAAAACATAAAAATAATAAATCTACGTGTGGTAAACATATTTTCACAAACTAGTATATAATGAAGACGTAGATGATAATAAAACGCATGCAAGTGAATCAAATTAGAGGAGTTAGTAATGATGATAGAACCAACAAAAGAACAAGGCTAATTGGATCTAGAAAATTGAATCACCGATGATAACTGTCAATTAAAAAAAATGGATGAAGAAATAGAAAGAAATAGCTAGAGGTTTTCTATTTTATTTTCTTTGGAATATGATTTTCCTCTCATATTTATTTACTTATGTAAAAAAGCATCATTTGAGTGATAATTATAATGATATCAACAAGGAATTTGGTAAAGCCTCTCCTTAATTATTGGATGTAATTGTAAGGTACTGAGTGGAGTTGTTGTTTAGCAAGTTGATTCTTATTTTATGCTTCCACATTATATTATCATAAATTAAGTGTATGGTGCAGCTGATCATTTACATCAAAAACTAATTACAAAACACGTTTTTTATCATTTGATTTTTTATTATTTTTATTTGAGTGCTTATTTTGATAATTTTTTAATACATTTCTCGTTCTATCTAACAAGATTTAAACCCACAATCTTTATTACGAAAATGAGATACGTGAACCATTAGAATGTTTTATTGAACTATGATAATAAGTAATTGTTTATGTGTATACGAAGCTGGTGAAAAGAATATGTAATTGTACATATAACAAAATGAAATATTCATTACGAATTAAGTGTGATATTTGAACGCTTGAAATGTTCTATTGAACAATGATAATAAGTTATTGTTTATGTACATATGAAGTAGATGGAAAGAATATGTAACCGTGTTTATAACAAAACAAAATATTTACACTCATGAGCTTCTTTTGACTTGATCAACTTTATAGCAAACTAAATATGTTAATCCTCGTTCTAAAGTGAAAAAATGCATATAATGATGAACTTTTATTGCTAAAATATCAACTTTATAATTAGTAGTTTCAATTTTCAAAGTTAGAAATTTGTCAATTTGTGTTCAATTCTCAAGTATCCATGTGTGATGGTGCTTAAAAATGAACCTTTCTATCTTTGGATTCATGATGTTCTCCATGCCTGCATACAAATCCTACAACATTCAAATTTTTTATTATTTAATTTCTTCTTCCAAGAATTTTGATCCATGCATTTTGATCAAGAGTAAGTTAGTGTAATAAGGACATATGAATGGACAAAAAAAATATTATATTTGTGAAAAAAAGTTCAAATAAGAGAGAGAAACTACATTTTCCGAGAAAGCGAATGATCTTGACCATTTTCTCGATCGTGTCGAGAAAAAGTGACGGTTATATAATTTCTTAATCTTTCAACTATTTAATTAGTTTCTACAAATAATAATATAATATATAATTTTTTGTCAATTAAGCTATACACTACAAGAAAAACATGGGTAGCTATTCTCTATTAATCCAAATTCCATTGCATCCTATATATACCGTCCACAAAGCGACTTACCCAAGATAAAAAAATTCAAAACGTTTAAACCACTCGACAAACCTTTATATAATATTCATTTTTTATAGCTTAATCCTATGTATAAGATCTTATCTATTGTCCAATTTTTTTTCTTTCTAAAATTGTAAAATTTGTCGTAAAAAGCAACACAAAACAATAGTTTTTTAAAAAACCTTGACCAAATATTCATTAAAATATTTCCTTTTTGAATGATTTTCTTAAACTTTAACTTATGATTGGTGGGTTTTGATGAATTAATATTGTCTCTCTAATTATATCACTATATGATGTTGTAACTGAAATTGTAAATAATTTATATATATCTCCATTAATTCCAAGGGCACATGCTATAATATTGGAGGCCAGTTGGAGATTAATTAGTTTAGTATAGCCAAAATCATCATTATCAATGCAAATTGGGTGATAGCAAATAATTAGACCCACCAAGCACTATGTATATATGTAAAGGTCAAACCCTAAAAAAACCACCATCAATGGTTCCAAGGCAACTTCAGTTCAATTTCTAAAAAATGATGACTTCTCAACAATGCACCATCTCAATCAACTTATATATTTTTTCTAAAAGGATTTTCACATTCTTTATGAATAACATAAATACATTATTTAGGACTTTTAAATTTTTTCTCGTCCGCGCGGTCTTTCAGCTGACACACATCTTTGTGCGATTTTTTTTTAATTTTTCCACATCTTTTCTCATTTTATTTTTGTTTTTGTTTTTCCAATATCAGGCTACACTACACAATCCAAACACATAAAAACTACACAGGAACCACAAATTATTTGTAAAATGTATCTCTTCTTTCTTTAATGTCTCAAAATTAATTAACCCCATGCATATTTTATACTTCATTTGTTCTAAAATAAATGTTATCAGTAAATCATGCATAACTAAATTGTTAGATATGAAAAAAAACACTCATTTTAAAACAAAATCATTAGAAAAAATATGACACACATTTTGAACGGATAAAGTAAAATATAACTATAACGTAAGACTTATCATAATATAGAAGATTGTTGCTATGAAATAACAACTCTGAGGTGAGAGATGAATTGATTTCTATACCATCCCCGGAATTGATTTGCTTGTTACAAGCGTTCTTCCTTAAATAAATATAAAGGCGTTTATTTCAAACTAATAAAAAAAAACAAAAAAAAAACAGATTTGAGTTTATGATAATTTTTCCTTAATTAATTGGAAGCATAATAATGAGTTATTGTAATGAACGTCGGTGGTGAAACCACGTCTTGCTTTGCCCACTACTTGAAGTATTCCACCTAATTACGTCCACTAAACCAAATTAATTAAATTAATTGTATTAATTAGAGACCATAGCTTTTTTATTTTCTTTTTCTAAAAAAGAGAATTTGAAACTTCAAAGATACTGGTAATGATAAGATAAGAGCACTCTAATTCTCTATAACCTATCTTTCCTCAGTCTTTGGGCATCTTAGATCATGTCCCTTTGCTTACTTTACTCCTAAAGGAAAACAAAATATTATAGATAGTGAAATATATGCTCTTTTTATAAATTAATGGAAACTGATTACGATGTTATTGATTTATTTTATTCTCGTTTATTTAAATGATTGCACATCGACGGAAAAATTTCGTCCAATAGATTTTTCGTACAGCTATTAAATTTGTCGTGAAGCGAAACTTAAAGTAAAATTGGAATTCATATGGCAGAAACCTGCTGGCACGAAGAGAATATCTTCGTCCAACAAATTATCCACACATGATTTCAGATTTTCACACTTGTAACCACCGAAGAATATTTAATCTTATATTTTGTAAAGCTTTCAAAACTATGAATAAAAAAGAGTGTTTTATTCTCGTATTTTGAAGAAATTCCAATTCAAGACGCAACAAAGATTAATTAGGTATATTTCAACATCTAGAAAAAAGGCTTTCTAGTCTCGTAGAGTCAATCTTCCAACTCTAGAGCTAACAAGTGATCTTTAAACATGTATTTTCATTAATGTGGTTCTATGATATATCCTCTATTGTAACCACCGAAGAGTCAATCTAGATATCGCTTGCTTATAAAAAAAAAATAAAAAATTAATATGGTTCTACGATATATCCTCTATTGTAATCTATTCATATCTTTGATTACTTGGCCTCAAGATTAAAGTTAGCTAGATAGGTGGATTAAGGATCAAGAATTCAACATAAAATTGTTCTAGTAGCATGTTATACTTCCTCTGACACAAAAAAGATAGGTACAACCATTTAACTATTACATTAAGAGAATCTTCACGTTTTAATTACACAAGAGACATATCAGTAATAACTAACGGAACTTTTGATGTAGTCACGAGCTATTCTCATAATGCAATGAACACAACTATGCAATACTCGACAATACATCGATTAGGTGCTGGTTCAAAACTAAAGAGCACACAAATGTGATCAAAATGATACAACTATGCAATACTCACAATAAACGAACAAAAGACCGAACGCAAATACGGTGTAGAAAGATAATTCAAAACGAGAGGGCACGCAAATAGTATCAAAATTGATGTCACATTGATTTGAAAAAGTAGGACAAATGGGTTCCAAATTTCCAAAAACCTAGGGTTCTCTAGGGGCCAAAACACACACCCACCATCCAAAATTAAAAAAAAAAGAAAAAAAAAATGAATCAAAGATTTGTTTAATATTCTTTTATTATTCAAACCATACAATAATCAAGAATGAATAGTGATGAAATAAAAATGTAGGGAGGAGGAAGAAGCATAGATTCTTGAATGGCAACAAGGATGGAGGAGAAGATGTACACGTGTGATAGCAATAAAAAAGCAACCTTTAATCACCATTTTAATTCCACAATTTGCATAATTGCATTGAACCCACCATAGGTTTTTGTGATTATAAAAGCTTGATGAGCCTAGCCATGGAATTGCAGCAGCAAATATTGGTGGATCAACCCTTGTCTGGTTTTGTGTTTCTACTAAATAAAAAAGCCCTCTTTTTGTATATAGTGTGATCTGTTTGACAACAGAGAAGAGGGTTCCAATTACTATTTATAATAATTCAGGTATGTTTTGTACTTAGTTTACTTCTTGTTATTGGAAAAGAAAACAAAAAAGATTTTAGGGTTTTGTTTGTTTGTTCGTTTTTGTTTTCGAATTGTACGCGGTGACGTATGTGTTAGATTTTGAAAGATACATTTTGCTTGTTCCTACTATCGAGTAGTTAAGCGGAGCAATCACCGAATCTTAAGTTTGAATTTAAGATTTGTGACGACGTCATGCTCTTTGAAAATATTGTGGAGCTCGTGACAGAACTTGGTTTTAGAATCTTTCGGACAAAAAAGAAACATTAAGATTGTAAATACTTACGCTCATAAATATGTCCACGTGTGTGTGTTTTTTTTAATGTTGTCCAAGTGCGCTTAAAATGTTAATATTTGCAGTATGTTTTAAGTTAACGGAAGAATGTTTCGATTACATTATTAGAAAGTGCATGTTTGTTTTTGTTTTTGAAATTTTACGGGGTGATGCGTGTATTAGTTTTTGAAAGATACGTTTTGTTTGTTTCTACTACCGAGTAGTTAAGCGGAGCTATCGCCGAATCTTAGGGCCGAATTTAAGATTTGTGACAACGTCATGCTCTTTGAAAAAATTGTGGACCTCGTGACAGAAATCGGTTTCAGAATCTTTCGGGCCAAAAAGTTACATTAAGATGATGTATAGTTACGCTCATAAATATGTCCATGAGTGCTTAAAGTGTTAATCATTACGGTATGTTTTAAATTAACGGAAGAATGTTTCAAGTGCATAATTAGAAAGTACATGTTTGTCGCTTCCTTAGCTAATTTCATATATGCGTAATTCATTAAAATCACATTAAGTTTGTTAATCGAGTCTTGTCTTGTTTTATTTTGAAGTTTGGTAATTGGTTTTGAATAATACATTTTGTCGGTTTCGAACGTGAATAGAGAATATTTACCAAATTTAAGGTGAGGTTTAGGAAATTCGACATTAAAGTATTTTGGGTAAATAAGTAGCATAGAGACAATGAATACTTACACTTATAAATATATCCACCTAAATTTAGATTCTTAATCATTATCGTTTAGATAACGAAAAAGGTTTCAAGTACTAATTAAACAATTACATGTTTATCATTTTCTTAGCTAATTTCATACATGTGAAGTTCATTAAAACTATATTAAAATTTATTACTCGTTTTTTGTTTCATTTTATTTTGAAAATTGTTAATACGTTTTGAATGATAATATTATTTGTTCTTATTACCGAGTACATAGAAAACGCAATATTAATATCCTACGTAATATCATCAATTTTTAGAGATAAAAAAAGATTTCAAGTGCATAATGAGATAATTACGTGACTATCTTCTCCCAATCTAGAATATGTGAAGCTCATTAAAAGCACATTTAAATGTGTTTGTCTAATTTTTGCTGCATTGAAATCATTTCTTGAAATCAAAATTCAAAGAATAAATGTTATTGGCTCATTTCTCTATCACTTGCCTTTTATTATGAGCATAATAAATGCTGGTTTTATTTATAAAAGAAATATATATATAAAAAAAAAGAGAATCTTTTTCATAGAAATAAAACAACAATTTAATTAAATATAAGTTGTAGCAATTGATAAGTAGATAAGAGCAATCCCATTAAGAAAGTTGACATGACAAAGGTCAGATACAGCCAAAAATACCTCAGTTTCTGCAACCGTTTAATGTTCAAATTTAAAAACAGTTTTTATAAGTATAAAAAAAAACAGTTTTTATTTTTTATTTTTAAGTCTTATTTTAATGAAGAATCGAACCTGTGGTGCTCACACGTGTTGGCTCACACCGCCCAATACTCCTTTTTTTCCATTTTTATGGCACTTTTTAGGAACCACTTTATTCACTACCACCATTGACTCTTAACATTGATTACTAATTAGAGTAACGCTATTTTATAATTGTTTTTTTACTCTTTTTTGAAGCCTAAATAGTGTGCACTTTGGTTGACTCAAGTCTTTGGTAAGGTCTTCGGATCACAATTCACGTGTCTGGTCCAACATCTCTCTAAGTGCTTGTTTGTGTCCTATACTTGTTTCCCTTATAGATAAATGTCGAAATATTCGTAGATATTCCGCCAGAAGTCGTTTGATGGTTAGAAAAATAAAAGAACGAGATAAATGTCAAAATATTCGTAGATATTCTGCCAGAAGTAGTTTGATTGTTAGAGAATGAAAGAACGAGTAAGACAACTTTTTTCATAGGAGTCGGAAAGCTTCCGCACGATGTCTTGTGGATATTTTATATCCAAAATTGTATTTGATGTGATATTCAATATTAACTTAAACTCAAGATACAGTGTTAAGATGTAATATTTGTTTTGATTATGTTAACTCAAAAGAAAAAAATTTGTATGGTTAGCGTAGAGAAGATATGGGTCGCCCTTAGATTTAGAAATGCATATCTTTACTTTATGCGGTAGATTGTTCTAATTTCGCGGTTGACCTTTAGTCAGTAAACTCAAATGTAACATGAACTAACCTCAATTTGAAATATATATGTTATTCTATTCGATAAACTGTTAAAGTTTCATGGCCGACCTACTATTAGTAGATCAAATGAAATATTGGTTAATGTCAGTCTTGATTTTGAAAATTTCTTTTAAGTCTTGTCATTTTGCTAAACAAATTTTGTATTTTCTACCAACATTTTACTCATACACTCAAAGTAGTAAATCCAAACAAGCCCTAAGTCCAATCAAATCTCTCTTCTTTTGTTATAAATACCCCAAATTCCCTCCCTATGCAACACAACAATCTCAACACTCTCAAGCCTATTTCCTCTCTTCCTCACAACCTTGTCTTCTCTCACTCTTTGTGCTTTGAGTCCTAAACCAAACCAAACCAAACCAAACCATCTTGATTTCACTACATCTTTGATACAATTCAGTAGCAAAAAAACCCATCTTGCATTGAATTTTTTCACTTTTTCCTCTGTTTCTTCTAACAAAAATTTCCTCTGTTTTTCTCTGCAACAAAACATGAAGATGGGTGAGAGCTCTGCCATGAATAACCACCAACAAAACCACCACAACCACGTCTTCGACGTCGCCATGAACGTCCTTCCTCCGAGCAGCTTCGAGGACAGCTTCGACGACGACGGCCGCCCAAAACGAACAGGTACCAAACACATTTGTCGGTCTCAGATCCAAACCTCGGTTGTTACGTTTGTTTATAATAAAAAAAACTCCTCTGTTTTGCTCTGTTTTTCCTCTGTTTTGCTCTGTTTTTTAAGTTACAGAGACTAACAAACAATGGCGTTTGTCAGGGACTTTATGGGACGCAAGTGCGCACATAATAACGGCGGTGATCGGCTCCGGCGTGTTGTCTCTGGCTTGGGCCATAGCTCAGCTGGGCTGGATCGCTGGTCCCACCGTCATGCTCTTGT
>JAYMSZ010000765.1:0-17327 GCA_036897665.1 Pelargonium citronellum
AAGTATAGGTTTGAGTTTAGCGTTATCGGATTCATGTTAACTAATTACTTATCAATATTAATAATCGGGTCGTATTCATGTTGAACCCGTTTAATTAAACAGGTTAATTTTAAACATGACGGGTAAAACAATGACTTATATAAGTTAAATATGTCGGGTTAATATCAACCAATTTATTTAAATGTGTTATGTAATTTTGGACTTATATGTTCAACCATGTTAGGCGTGTCATACCAAATTGATATGATTTAACAAAATACTAAATATTTAACATGATCTGTGAGCACGAATTGTCACCTCTATGTATAAGTGTCTTGGAGAGTTTTTCTTCATATATTTTGGTGTGTCGTTATCTAATATAAGACAACTTTAAGAAAATTGAAAACGCAGAGCAATTGATCAAATTTTAGTGGGACAAACAAAAGAAATATCGATTTTATAATAATCTCAACAAAGGCATTTGATTATCCCAAAGCCCTAGCTCAACAAGAAGTTAAATTAGGGTTTTGTTTTCTTAATTTTGATGCTAAATGTGTTTGTGTTGTTAATTAGGGTTTAGATATTTTTGTGTGTATATAAATAAGCCGATAGCTAGGGTTAGATACCCTTCCACATCATTTGCCATAAAAACCTAGGGTTTCAAGAAAAGCCAGCAACCACTACTCTCCTCCCTGGGGCGTGTGCGACACGGACCAATCAGCTGCCACTTATGTGCACAGAGGCATCTAATTCCACCCGACAAGAAAGAATTAAATTATTGTGGTGCACGCGCGTGTAACGAACGCGCCAAAACAGTGTTCGTACTGTTCCCCTAGGGTTCCCAGTGCACGCACATAATGGATTTGTGATAAGACGCGCACCATCTCGACACGTGGCTTCACACCATTTGCTCTTTTCTCTCTCTACATATACTTGTGTGCCCAACTCAAATACTCCTTATTTACCTAAATTTAGTTAATTTATTTTTTATTTGTATTTTTCATTTTCACTGCTTAAAATTTTATATATAACACCACCGATAGCGTGTTAGCTGGTAAAGATTTGTTCTAATTTATGTTCTTATTGTTACACTACTCAAATTTGAATTATAAATACGATGTTTCTATCAGTGGCAGACCTAGAAATTTCAAGATATGCGATAAAAAAAACTATTAGTGTAGTTTTCTTAAAAAGAGGGGTCAATTAAGTATAATATGTATGTTTTCTTAACAAAAGTAACTAAAAAATTATTTTTTTTTCTTCCAAAATATGGGGTCAGCTGACCTCACAACTAACTATGTGGGTTCGCCAGTACTAGTTTCTATCATAGAACATAGAACTGACAATTTGGATATGAACTCATTGGGTCCCCGACATCCGATCCTAATCCAATCTGGAGCTGGTCGGGACGGGTTTATTATGTAAAATTTTGAATCGAGTTAGAGTATGATAAACATACAAATTCTAGTGTGCTTTATGCCAAAATCCGAAACTTGACTCAAACCTAACCTGATCGACTCAAAAATCCTATATATAGAATCAGATTAGGGTTCAACAAATTGAACCCGAATGGTTAATAGTAATTTTTATTTTATTTTTGTAAAAATGAAAGGTGAAATATATAAATTTGGAAATGAAAAAAATAAAAATAAATTGATGGTGTGATGATGACATGGACTATGGAGATGGGGGCATATAATATTAATACAAAGAAACCTCATTTCAAGGACAAAAAGATAAATACTCTCTTTCTACTTATTCATTTTCTCTCTCTTCAAACCCACACCACACCACACCATCGCTTGCTCGCTCCTTCGCTCTCTCGCTAGGGTTTCTCTAAATTGCGCACTCAAATTGCTCTCCACCGTCTCCGAATCTCTTCCCGGAGCTCATCTATTCTTCTTCCCCGCCGGACCCTCTTTCCGATGATACCACTTGTCGGCGCCGCCGTCTACCGCCGCTCTCCGATTGCCCTCAGCTGAGCTCAGGTCTGGTCTCAAGTCGATTGCTCTCTCTCCGGTTATTTAGGTCATTTCACTGTTTCGGTGTCTCTCCCAGCTCGGTTTCAGCTCTTTTTCTCATGGATATTTGGGTCATTTCACTCTTATCACACCACGTCAAGTCACTTGTTTCCATTTTTTTTATTTTCTCTCTTCTGGGTTTTCTTTTCTTTTCTTTTCCGTCCGAACTTTGTGTCTTGTAGTGATGCTTTGTGGGTTGTTTTGATTGGGTTCTCGTGGATTGTTAATTTTGATTGTTGGTGTGATTTTATGGTGGAAGTGAAATGAACCCTAATAATTTTAGGTTTTTTTTTTAGTTAGCTTGGATAATGTGGTTTTATTTGCTAGCGTCGGTGGATATTGGGTTTGTGATTTTATGATTGTTGGTGAATATTTGACTTGCATTTATTGTTGTGGGTTTGTGATTGTACTAGTTTCTTGAGGGTTCTCAAAACCCTAATGTGTGGTTTGTGTTTTTTTTCCATTTATTTCCCTTCTCAGTTAAGCATGTCGTGTGAACCAACTTGTGAGTTGTAATGGTGATTTGGCGTGCGATGTTTTGTTTTGATTTGATTTGTTGTGATTGGTGATTGTTAATTCAATTATTACCATCTTGTGATGGAAATGAACTCTAATAATTTTGTTGATTTGTTGACTTGTTTTCTTTGCTTAGACTGTGTAGTTTGCCATTTTGTGGGTCAGCTTGTAATGGGTTTTGTGATTTTATGATTGGCGTTGTGAGTTTAACTTACATTTTTTGGGTGTGGGTTTGTGATTTTATGAGTGAAATGAACCCTAATCATTTTTTTCTTGATTAGTTTTCTTGGCTTGGCATTTTGCCGGTGTCGGTCTTTATGGTATTTTATGATTGGTCTTGAGGAATCCGTCTTTCATTTTGGGGTGGTGGGTTTGAGAGTTTACTAGTTTCTTCATAGTTTTCAAAACCCTAATGTCTGATTTGTGTTTTCTTCAGTTACTTTGCTCCTAGTGTGGGTATATATGGTCATGTGTGTTTGATTTATTTTATGTGAATTATAGTGCTGAACTCCAATTGTTGTCTTTATGGTTTGTGTTTGGATAATCTAGGGTTTTGAATTATGCTCCCTTTATTTTGTTGTACAATTGTGTATCGAAAAATTAAATGCTGTTATTTTATGTACAAAGTTACTTTATATATTGGCATCATGAGCTCTTGATTAATTTTACAATGACTTTCACTTTAGATTTCATAGCGGTCGTGAATAAACTAGAACACCTTTGTTTGGAACTTTTTCTCTTTAAAAATTTATTATTCAACTACTACACATGTAATGTACAGACTTCTATTGTTTCTGGTTGTGATATTTCTTTGGAATATTTGTACTTGTGTTGTGCAAAGGAACTTTGTTGCAGCTGGCTAAGGCATGGAGAAGAGGGTTGTGGTAGCAGATGATCATCCAAGTTATGAATCTACTCCTGCCTCACTGTCTGCGGGGTCACTTATTAAGATCAACTCAATATCTATAGATCTGCTCAATGCTAATGAAAAGAGTACTGATGCAGAGAAATGTGAACATTTTTCTATACGGTGAGTGATATAATCTTTATAATTAATTAGATGATATGATCTTTCCTAGATTATATTGCTTTTTAAGAAGTACCAAGTACTATAATGTCTTTATTATTTCATTCATGCCATTAATTGATATGCACGAATGCCGTGTTAATTTGAATTTTTATTGTTTTTTCCTCTCTTTTTAGTAAATAGTTCTAGGTTTCCTTTTTCTTTTAGTTGGTAATAAAAAATTTCTGATGTCTAGTTTACATGTCATGTCTATAATTGCATGAATCTACTGTATATTTGGTATTGTATATATATTATAGGAGCAATATTCTTCTGGATAGCTGTGTAATTTTCTCCCGTAGCTCACTGCAAATATTAGACATTCAGAATTCAAGTTGGACTGCCCAAAGACCATTTATTTTTGTGTTATTAAATGAAGTTGGAAAAGGGTCCATTTTGCTTGTTAAGAGCTACTTCAGCAAACATTAGTATTTTTTTTTCTTCTTCTTTTGATGAAGTAAATGACTGACTTCTGGGTTGTCATTTCAAATAAATGCAGAGGATATGTATCTGAAATACGGAAGAGAAATGAGAAAATATGTTGGCCATTTTCTATGCATGTAAATGATAATAAGTCAGAGGGCCCAACAACATGTTTGCTTCCACCTTTAGATGTGCCGAAGTTTAGATGGTGGGGTTGCAAGAGTTGCCTACAAGATATTGGTGCTGGTAGTGCAACCAAAGATGATGAAGTTGGATCTTATCCTTTTCCTAGTGGATTTAAGTCCAGTGGCACTTGTTCTCATGGTGATAATCAGCAAGCTCTGAAGCCAAAGTTTACTTATCGAGAAAAGTTTAATGCTAGGACTTCTGCAGATATTAATAATGTGGATCATTCTTCATTACGTGGCAATGAGAAAGAACGAGAATCTGAAGTTGGATGCAAGACCTTGATAGGTACACTTTAAGCTATATATTTAGTGTCCAATCTACAATATGGACATTTGAGTTCATTCTCATACATATATATGTATATGTTTTCTACAGGGTGTGAGAATGGCTTGAATGATGATATGAATAAGCTGAACAAACATACAAATGGAACAGGTAGAATTATTACATCTAACAAATTTTATAAACAACATTGAAGGTAACCTCTCTGAATGATGCTAAATTGTTTGTTTGATACGCAACACTTTTGGTTCCTCTAACAGTTACTCCTAGATCAAAATGCAATGGACCTGTTGAAGTGCCTAACATTGCATCCTCAGATAGTGATGATATCAAGTCACATGGTGCTCCTCGCAGAAAATTTAGAAAGGTGCGTCTACTGGCTGAACTGTTGGGAGAAAACGGAGTTGCAAGCTCTAATTGCACGAGGACAGCAGATTCTCGTCCCAATGCAGTTTCTGAAGCATCTTCTAGACAAGGTACAGCTTCTGTTGTTCGAGGTCCAGTCGCTGTCCCAGGAGGAAATGCTAGACGGGGTTTAATGGGTCAGAATCGGAAAAGAAAGCTGATTCAGGATGAAGAATGGAGACCCCCAGAGATGAGCTCCCTGAATAATGTAAACAAGTCAATTAAAGTTGTTGACGATGCAGAAACAGAATCTGAATCTGAAGATGCATTTGTCGGTGGAGACCTTCAAATTGGCTTGAAGACTAATTTAGGTAAGAGACAACATAGGAATACTCAAATTATTGATCTAAATGAAAGTCAGTGTGAAATTGGAGACTCTAGTGAGGGCGATGCTACAAATGGTGGTTTGTTAAGTTCAGTACAAGATGCATTCAGAGAAAGAGTAAACGATACTTGTCATTTGCACGATCAAAGAATGAAGAGAAAATCCAATGTGTGTGAGAACAAAAGCAAGATGCCTCAAGTTGATGATGAGCGTGCTTCTTTAGTTCCCTTGCACAATGCCACACCTATAGCCGGCTCAACTGCTAGGAAAGATGTAGAAATCACGCGAACTGAGATTTTGACCGTTCCAATTCAATCAGCACAGCAAGCATCCACGGGAAAAGGGCTGGAGTTTTCTCTTAACAATTACTTGACTGTACCAAGATATGATAAGATATACAGTCCACAAGTTGAAGGAGAGTTACATTCCTCATTGCCTTGGCACGAAGACTCAAATCAGAGTAAGAAGAAAGGCATAGAACCTAAGTTTATTGGAGACTCAAGGCTACTTCCAAAATCAACAACGAGTGGAATTTATGGTGCCGGAGTACATGGTGAACATAGTAGGAAAGAAATTATTTATAAAATGCCCTTTCTGAATGACATGCATAAGCACACCTCCCAGGTTGAAGTTGGAGTTGGTTCAATGATGCAGAAAATGGTATGAACTTTCTTTCAAAATGCTATTCTTAGAGAATAAGTGTGTGTATGTCATGCCTCTCATTTTTTTTCTTTGATCTGATCATAATCACAACTTTAAATTAAACTTTATTTGCCAAAAAATGTCTAAATGATATGCAAGTTTAAAGCACACATTTTGAAGTGCTTTCTGCATTGTGCAAAGAAAACAGGTTCATTTTATGTAGTTAAAAACAAATATTATATCAAAGAGAACATAGTTAGGTTTGGGTGTTGTGTGATTTTCTGGAGCAGATGATGCACTGTCTGGAAAACATAGCTGAATTCTTGTTGACTCATGACATACCTGCAACAAAACATTGTAATGATTGCCTACGGTGTTGTTATATCAGTTCATTGAAGTTTTTCATTTAAACAAATTTGGAATAGTGAGCTGTGTCCAAATATGTAGTTTGCTATACCTGAGCTTGTATAAGTTATGTTATGCACTCTTGTGACCTCTGGACTTCATGGCATTCTTAATCTCTTGTTACAAGAAAGTCGGAGGTTCAAACCTGATTATATTACACGGCTAGTTATGTACACATGTATGTTTGTTCATGTGTGTGTACAATATATTACATAATTTGGCATGCTTACATGAGTTAATGACATGACCTTTATGGATTTCTTTGTCCTTAGGCAACTGATCATGTGATCAAGTGCTTCAAAGTATAATGACTCTTATTCTGGCAGGCCTTTTCTAATTCAAGCAATAACGGAAAGACCTTTGAAGATGAGAAACATTCAACTGTCGCAAAGAAACGAAGTGGCCGAAGAGCTGATAATATCTCTGAACAGGGAACTTTAGATGACACAACTATGGAAATTGTTGAGCTCATGGCAAAGAATCAGTATGAGAGATGCCTCCAAGATGCTGAGAGAGAAACAATGAATAACAGAAGTACTCATATAGTGGATTTTACTGAAGTGTATGGGAACAGAGGATTTAGATCACCACAGGAGGAAGCCACTCGCAAACAGAAACATCAGGATAAGAATGGAAGGAATGGCATAAGAACTACAAAAGGAGATAATATGGGACCCAGCAAGCAAAACGTCGATTACTTTTCTCATGTTAATAGAAGCAGCCAATTTAAGCAAACTCATGGTCTGACAGGGTTTCGTACATTTTCACAGTTTCATGAAAATCCAAGTAGTGAAGCCCAATTTCATGCTGCAAGTTCCAGCGGGCATAGAAGTGTTCAGAATTGCTTGGTGAATGGGGGAGATCGTGTGAGAGTAGGGCTAAGACCCTCTAATAGCAATATGCAGTGCTTGAGCGCATGTAACACATGCCAAACTCTTCCACAACAGAATAAAGAGGCAGCTGGTCTATGGCCATCCATAATTCCAAATCACTCACCTTTTGGATTCAACATCTCTCAAAAGTGTGAGGCTCAGTCTCCAAGTGTAGATATGCTTTCATGCCGTCCCAGCAGCCTGCACAAGAGAAATATGAATGAGGATCATGCTATGAACTTTTTGAATGCAAGTGTCGCTAATCTTGGACAGCATCACAAGAACCTTGGGTCTGATACACTTAGCAGAACACATCCTGACTATCAATTTGCTTGCAAACATGGGACTGACCTTCCTAAAAAGATGGCTGGGGGGTCATTAGATCTGTATTCTAATGAAACCATACCAGCAATGCATCTGCTGAGCCTCATGGATGCAGGGGTTCGTTCAGGTGCCGCAGTCCGTGTAGAAGAAACTCAAAAGTTGCTTAGGAAACCAGTATTTACTCAAGATCCTCACTCTCGAGACTTTTCGGCACAACTTGGAGTTTCTCATGAACTATTTCCTCCTATACGAACAGGTGGTGCTTCTACTTCATTTCAACAAAATAGGAGTGTCAGGAGGGTGAATAATATCACCGGTCAAATTTCCCAGAAAGGGAAGACCAAAATCGATGAAAACTCCACACAACATGGAGGCCAGAAATCAGGCAGAAATAATCGGGGAGGAGCTGTTTTTCTGAATAGTTCCGGGGAAAGGTTCCTTGCTGAATCACATCCTCCATTGTTCTCTTTTCAGTCTCATGTATTTGGAAATTCACTTGGAAAGCAGAAAATTAATGCCCATGTTACTAATGGGCATGTTTGGCCTCAGAAAAGCAATTTGGAAACTGAAATCTGCGGAGTTAACAAAAACCCAGCTGACTTCAGCGTACCTGGAGCAAGAAATATTTACATGATCAGAGGGGAAGACTTAAAATTCAGGAAATCGGTTCCTAGTGATGATGGGGCTGCGCATAACAAACGGCGGAAGAATGCGAAGCTCGTAGCTGCAAGAGAACGTGTGCAACAGAGAATTCCATGAGAGTTGTCTAAACTATTACGATGGTATGCAGAATCTTTATGATGTTACGTTACATACAGTGTTGACATATTGACTTGAATTCTGTTTTTGTTCAATCTTTAAAAACAGAAATGTCTCATTTATTTATTGTCAGCAGGAGAAGCTAAACATGATAAAGATATGGTCTGCCAAATGAAGATTGCATAAAAGGTGAATGCCAATGCAATGCCACAGGCTGAGGAGCAGACTCCTCCAGGTAAGGCTTGTATATACCATAGCTACTACACATGATGATGATGATGATGATGATATAATTATATTTACATGTGATGTGAGACAGATGTTGTAAGTTAATGAGGTGAGTCCTAGTTTACAATTATGCAGACTCCTCTAGTGTTTTTTTGGTGTATGCTGAGATTAGGAAGTGAGAAATTAAGAAAAGAAACAAGTGAATGATGTTGGGAAGTATAATACATGATAATGATGTATTTGTGAAGCCTATGGCTATGGCCATGGGGGATTACTAATAATACCTAGCTTAGCTTAGCTTAGCTTAGCTATCTAAATGTAATTTGTGTGTCTTGGAACAACCTTAAAACTTATGATCTTGTGTTGGTGTTGCTTGCTCAAATATTAAGTCTCCTTGATTGTGTGATTCTGATTTCTATTCTTGGATTGAAAAACATGTGCTAGCTTTGCTTAAAATATTAAAAGTCTTTTTCATATACTCTCAAAGTCATGGGTCAAATGTAGTACAGTAAACTACCCCTTGTTGCATCAAAAACCTTAGACTAGTTCGTTCTACTAGTGTGCCCTCAACGCGCTAAGTACGAGATCACACACTCAAATGGTAAACTATTGTAACACAAGGATCATGCGGGTTTATACTCTAACGTTAATTAGAAGAAAAGGAAATCAAATTCGTGCTCCATCAAGAATACCATCTAATTAGTATATCCCCTAAAAGGAAAGCCTCTTAGTGATGAAGTCTAGCTTTGTTCGATAAATCTCATATGGGAAGAACCCTACAAATAATCTTGAGTGTGGCACGACTTGCGATTGAAGTATTGATTTTAACTCTGCCATATCGCATGATTCAAACCCTCTAGGATAATGCAAAGCTCCAGTTAGTAGGGTAACCCTTCCAAGTTATCAACTCTTGGAATATTTCAAGAGAAGAACCAAACACAACAAGTTATCAAATATTCTCGCAATATCTCTCCATGCAAAGCCATCTTGATATGGAGCCCTTTTTTTAAAAAAAAATTGAGCTACACAAAAGGAGCAGCTCTCCCCTTATAACCCGAACCTCACCCCAACCGAATGAGATTTGAACCCAACCTCCTACGTAGAGATCATGTGTGTCTTGACCATTGTGTTACCCCCTAGGGGACGATATGGAGCCTATTCATCCACAAAAATGATCTGGAGCCCAGTCCTCCCACGAATGGACATGGATAATACGACTCAATGGTTTTGAGTAATTAGACTCAAACTCAAGGGTTGAATTTAGCCTTAAAACTCATGATTTTGAGTTATGCTCAAAACTCCAAGGTTTGAGTTTTGCCTCAAAGCTCGCGGTTCTGAGTTATATATCTTTAAAACTTTATGTTTGAGTTTAGCCTCCAAACTCACGGTTTTGAGTAATCATCGAAATTCACAATTTCAAATTATCAATAAACTACATTTTTTGTCGATTTATTTAATTTATGAAATGTTTGTAGACGTGTTTTTCTATATAAAAAGTCTATAATTAATAGACATCTAAATAAAGCATAAAAAAAAGTCAGATTATGTGACACTGATGCATAGTTTTGAACAAATCGGGTGCACTAGAGATGTTTGTCTTCTTGTCCATGTGTTGAGTTGAGAATTTTCTAAGTGTTGAAGTTTAGGGAAGGAGTAGGTTGGGCATAGGGATATCAGCAAGAGGTTTGGGTCCGCGATATCGTATTCATGTGACCTGCGCTAGGCAGCACACCAAAAACGAAGGCCTCATAAATGTTTTCGAGACACCAGATAGAGAGTAGAGAGATATTGCCTCAATGTAATTGCATCACCCTTGTTTTTTTTTTTACCAAAAGATGAGTATTTATACTTACAAACCAACCTGGCCACATGCCTTCATGTGGTTGGTTGTTACTATGGAGTCCACTTCATGGCCCACTTGTGAATTGTGCATGCTCTTAACCTTCCAAGCGTGCCACCCACGATTGTCGAACATGCTTCAGAGCACCCATAATTTTTTTACAGCACATGTGAGGGGAATGAAGCCTCTACCACTCAATGTAATATCTTAGTGTCCAAACAAAACGGGCATCGTGGTGGTGACTTGGTAAGGTGTGGAGCCTTGGTAAAGTTTTGGTGATGCGGAAAACCTTGAAGGTTACCCGGTGAGGCAGGAAGTCTTGTAGAAACAACATTTTAAGATATTACGGAAAAGTCGGGTGTAGAGATATCAGATGTCCAGAGACGCGGAGGACTTGTGCGTATTTGGAAGCTTTTCAGCACCCAGGGCTGCAACATTGGCCTCTTTTCAATGCATCCCTTGCATGAAGTAGTTGTTTGCGAGGGGGAGCGGAGTGGCTCTAGGGGCCTAAAGGGGTCACCTTGAACCATACGAAGTGACTTGTGCGACCTTAGTGATATTTGTTAGAAAAAAGTTGTTTTGAACAACTTCTCGGGATCGGGGATAAACTCCAAGGACGCTTTTGAGTTTTCGGAGCTTCGAATTTGGAAATGAACTCCGCGTCGGACTGAGGTTTTCTGTCATGAAAATAATGCTTAGATGGCGTTCGGTGGTCATCACGTTCATATTGTCATTTGCTATTGAAACTTATGATATTTTAGATGCTATTGAAACGTATGATATTTTAGATATCATCATACCAAATGCGTACAACACAAATTAAAAAATGCTAATACAAGTGCCGTGAGCGTGTGATGTCGTGTGGTGTAGAGTCGAGTCGAAGAGATGTCTCAAATAATAAGTTGTAACAGTTGTGGTGCCCATTTCATATGTGCCAATAAATGAACAGTGAATAAATGAAGGATGGAAACGGTGTGTTGATGATGTTTATGGGATATATATGGATGCATATGGTCTGGTGTGCAGGTGGTGGGTCATCTTCCACCTAACCTTTAATTTGGGACAACTCACAAGTCTCTTGTTGGACTCACAAACCTACAACATTGGTTTAATTTTGTTCTATTACAAAACTATTGATGATTCTAATTACTCCATTCGTCTCAAAATATGAGTGTCATATTTCTATTTTTTTGCAAAAGTTAAGAATTATCAAATAATTTAATGTGTTTTTAATATTACCCCCATTTTTTCTCTCTGCACCCCATATGCATCCATGTGCACTTCATAAGTGATAAGGGTAATATAGAAAAATCAATAATATAATAACTTAAAAATAGAAATAGAACACTCATTTTGAGACCAAAAAATTTAGACAAATAGGACACTCATTTTGTGACGGAGTAATTTTTTTCTTTTGAAAAATAAATGAAATTTGAGAAAGCAAAATCTACTCAGCCAAAGGCTCTTCTTCTGCTTATACTTGAATTTGTAAAATAAGTAAGAAAAGCGAATTGCAGAGGGAGATATGGAGGAAGCAATGCCCTTGAAGAATGTTCACAGCAGAGAATATCAAGAAAAAGGTTTTTCGTCCTCTCTAAAACCCTAGATTTGTCCTCCTCTGCTACTCTGATTTTCAAGAATCCATAGATGCCATTTATTTGCACTGCAAATAGGTGCACTCGGTGGCTTGGAATTGCACCGGAACCAAGCTCGCTTCCGGTTCCGTCGACCAAACGGCTCGAGTTTAGCTCATTGAGCCACATGGACATGTAACCTCTCTGCTATTTCATTCTGAATGCACTTTGCTATGCAAAATATGAGTTCCTTCAGAAAATGTGGGTCTTTGAGATTTGGCAACAGATTCTTGTTGGGTTTTGTGCAAATAAAATTGTAGTTTATGGGAGTTAGTAGCTAAAGTTTGGTATGCGATCTTGGTGTGGGTAAGTTGCAGCATTCTTCATTGAATTGGTTTGTTGAAATGATTGCATATTGCATTCCCGGGAGATTTTGGAAATCAATGCTTTTGTACCTCCAATGGAAAATTATCCGCCTTTAGTTTACTCTCATTTGCTACCTGAGTGTTGAGCTTAAACCTTCTTTACTTGTTGTGATCGTTACAACATTGTCATTGTTCGTTGTGACTTGTGAGTGGTAGCCCACCTTTCAAAGGACGCTTGGCCGGCAAGTAGTTCTATTTTTACTTATCTCGACCAAATTATGCTATGACTAAGGGAGCTCCTATGTGTTAGTCTCAATGAAATCTTTTGTACAAGTGTTCACCATGGCCAGCATCTTGTCCCCGTCAATTCACTCAAAATTTCTGTAATGTCAAAATATGTGGAGCTTATTACTGATCACTACACATGTTTTCGTCTGTGTTCTCTTCCTCTTATTCTGTGGTTGTACTTGGTCATCAACTTGTATATTATTTGTCATTTGCAAATGTATCTTGCAGGGTAAAGTCAAAGATATTGAATTGAAGGGGCACACTGATAGTGTGGATCAGCTATGTTGGGACCCCAAATTAAACATGCTGATGTTATTGCAACTGCATCTGGTGACAAGACAGTTCGCCTGTGGGATGCACCTAGTGAGTAAAAGAGACGGCGTCACCTTTTCATTTTCTTGGTATTTTCCAAAACTTGTTGACTTTATTACTTAAAGAATAAAAAATGTTTATCAATGAATAGCTCAATGGTTCAGAATCCTCCTTCACTTGGGATAAAACAGGGATTTTTAGATTTTCCCTGTGGTGATCACGAATATGTTGATATTTCCTTTTGGCAAAGTTAGCCAGAGAACCATTAGAAGAACTTTGAAGAGAGAATTTCCTTATACCAATAAATCTAAATTGCAAGATAGTTAGATTTTCTGTCAATGGAAGGTTAACTCAACAGAACTATATGAATTGATGACTACGGTATACATCATGATAAAGAATAGGCATTTTCAATAATTCCCACTTTCAATCTGCAGGTGGAAAATGCTCACAGCAGGCAGAACTTAGTGGGGAGAATATTAACATAACATATAAACCCGATGGAACACACATAGCTGTTGGAAACAGGGTATGTCTACCGTTTCGTCGCCGTTGCTGAATTATTCACATCTCTCGTTGTTTTAAAATTAAAAATCAATTGTATTATCTATTTTAAGTGGTTCCTGTTTTCATGTAAAGATTTGGCTATTGCCAGTTGGTTAGTAGCACGTTAGAAGCATACACTCATGTTCTTACTCTGATGGTTTTTATGCATTGCAGGATGACGAACTAACAGTACTGGATGTTAGGAAATTTAAGCCAATTCATAAGCGCAATTTAATTATGAGGTAACATATAGTTTAATTATTTGGTATTGAGCTCTATATTGATCTCTTAAACTGTCTCGAAAAGGCCTATGCTTTCGACTTTCTTCAAAGCGTGACTTTAGAGAACAGCTCAAACTTGATCCTCTTAGAATGCTTTTTATTTGTTAATGTTAATGTTAATGTCTCACACCCTCCATCCCGAAATAAGTGTATTGGTTTTCTTTGTGAGAAAAATTAAGGAAAAGTTAGTGTTGTACATTTCTTTTGTATCCCTATGGACATGTGTTGTAACAAGCACAAAGTATACTAACTCTCTTATTATAGGGATATTATTGGTAATTCATGCATAAAAAAAGAAAGAGGACTCATTTTGGGACGGAGGAAGTATTTATTTATTTATTTGATGTGATCCAGCTTTTAAATTTTTTAACTTGTTCTAGCTTGTATGTTATAAACATGTCAACTTGTTTCTATTTAAGCTCATACTTTATTTGACCTACAATTGTTTCTGGTGTCTTCAGCTTGAAACTAAATAGTTTTGTCTTATGCTCTGATTGCAGGTGAATGAGATCGCATAGAACATGACAGGAGAGATGTTCTTTCTAACAACTGGAAATGGCAAGTCCAGTTTTTAAGTTGGCATTTCGCAACTATTTCTATTTGATCAACATCACATTTTTATCTCATGGATTTAACTCTAGAATATTCTGTTTTCAAGAAAGTTATGCAGATGTGATGTTGCATTTTATATTGTCATGCTCAGGTACTGTTGAAGTATTAGCATACCCCTCTTTATAGCCACTTGACACCCTTGTAGCACATACAGCTGGTTGCTATTGCATTGCAATTGACCCAGTAGGAAGGTACGTTTTGAAGGTTATCTTTTTTGCATTGTGCTTTTCTTTGGAAGGGTAGATTGAAATTCAAGACTATCTGAAACCCACCAAAGTGGTTTTTATTTAAGCCAAAGTGGTTTTGATGTAAAAAAGTAGTATCTATCCAATGGATCAGTATGTATCATGATGAAAGCTTAATAGAGTATACTATTGATTGATAAGTAGACAATAAACTTTTCTTTTTTATTTCATTTCATGTAATCATGTTAATTCTCACTCCATCCATCCCAAATTGATTTTTTTTTTGGTTAATTAGTTATTCATGGATTACAACAATTTTCTTAAAATAAGTTAGTTGGAACCCATTGAGTTTGTTTAAGAGCTCATGGAGTGTGAGAGGGAAAGTTCAATCTTAACTAACTTATCATTAATTTTTGAAAAAATAGCAAAACTGGACCCCCATTGTGGACAATGTGAGTATAATTTTAGCCTATACCTTTTAATTTTACAGTTTTTGACAATTTTACGTTTCTTTTCTCATTGTATTACCCTTCCAGACCAATCTTCAAATTCTATGATGCGGGTGGAGAGAATCTAATTTCTGTAGGAAACCCAACCCAATTTATTTATTTTACTACCGTATTAGTGTTTATCTGAAGAGTGGCTTATTCTATGGCATACTTAATTAACTCACCTCAACTAGTCTTGCATCTATTTGTAACAAATGAAAGTTACTCTGATGGACATTTAGCGAAAATTCACATACTAAAAAAAGGTTAATGTCTCAAAGAAGATGTAGTATTTTATTTTATATTTCTTGTGTATAACAAGTAGTCATTTATCCAGAAGAAAATTTGTCACGCACCTTCATAAATTATCACATCTGATTGTCATAGGTACTTTGCCGTTGGAAGTGCTGATTCCTTAGTTAGCCTTTGGGATATCTCAGAGATGCTTTGTGTGCGCACATTCACAAAACTTGAGTAGGTTCCCCCATATTTTGCAATTTTTGTATTTTACTTAATTCATTGGGCGTTTTCTTAAATTTCTATGAACTTGGTAATCGTCTGCAATGCATTCCTGAACCTAAAATGACAGTTTCTCTCGTCTTGCAGATGGCCTGTCCGGACCATAAGCTTCAACTACACAGGAGATTATATTGCATCTGCCAGTGAAGACTTGTTCATTGATATAGTATGTATATATCCAGAACCGTATGTTGACTTTTCTCATAGAATTCAAATGAAGCTGATGATCCAGAGATTATATAATAATTTCGGGACGTAGAGCCATTCATCATTTGAAGTGGATGAACAAGAAAACCACTGCTTACTAAACCATTTTTGTTGTCATAACATATTTTAATTTCCTCGTGTTAAATATTGATTCTTCGACTATATGGAACTGCAGTCTCATGTTAAAACTGGACGGACAGTGCATCAGATTCCTTGTCGGGCTGCCATGAACAGTGTGGAATGGAATCCCAAATATTGCATATGCTGGGGACGACAAGGACAAGTACCAAGCTGATGAAGGTAAGGTGACACTATCTCTCTTTATCACAAATATTTTATGGCCTCACAAGTTGATTTGATTTCATGGTGCAGGTGTTTTCCAATTCTTTGGCTTTGAGAATCCGTAAGTATCATTTTTCTATTACAAGCCCAGATTGTAAATATTTATTTACTTGCGCGTCTTCACGCGAGCACTTGTGTTTCAGACTTTTAGTTGACTGCATCTAATTGTTCCTCTGCTTTGGTGAATTTGCCTATTTGTTTCTGACTTACATATTTCTAGCCAAACTCAGATTGAAAAAAACCCTTCTTTCTTCTCCACTTACACATAGCCATCCTCCTTCTATACTACAACTACCCAATTTAAACAAACCATAGCCAACCAAAGCCAAAAGGGTGCTCAAAATGAGAAAATGATGGTGAAGGATCACAGATAGAGAAGGTGTTCCAATAATTTTATTACATGACATGTGGAGGTGTTGGATGCCAAACCATGAAATTGAAAGTATACAAAATTTATTTGTAATGTGTGAAATGTTGTTATGTAAAAAATAAGCATAAAAATACTTGTGTTAATAACAATAATATGAAATGACAGAGTAATACTGCAAAATTGAATTTCATTGTTGAAGAATACAATTGAGATGTACATGTGTACACATATCCATCCAGCAACAAGTTGTGGTGCTCACTGCCCTCAATCAAATGTTGTCTCTCTTTTCTTGCAATGAAAATCTCCAAAACTTAATTCTCATGTGACCGGACCCAACTGCTTCATTCCCTCCCAACAACCCTCTATTCTGGGCTGCTTTTCACTGCCTTCCACACCTGCAAATCCATTTTTCAACTTCTTCACACAAACACTTGGAGAACAAGAAACCCAGATATGATCATCAAAATTTACCTCCCACTCTAAGCAGCTTCTCTTTTGTTCAATACCAGATCCTATCAAAATTATCGTAACCCTCAGATAAGAAACCAGAGACCAAAACCCAGAATTTCAACAATTCCATACTTTTCGAATCTTGAAGTTGTGAGCAAAATCATCAGATCCCACAGAGGATGAGCCTGCAAGCCGGAACCACCAAACCTGAAAAGCACACAAGGCAAATGGTGATCAGATACTGACTACACCAACTAATCGGCCTCCACTTGATCTCCACGCTCGAGCTCTTCATCTTCTTCCCGCTCCTCGCGGGTTCCTTCGACAGATCAAAGCTCGCTCCTTTCATTCTCAGTTCTTGAATACCCCTCGTCACCGCTCTGTTCTCGCTCCTCTCCCTCCCCAACTGCTCGCTCACCTTCCAGTACCTAAACAGCTTCACCTGCACCAAAAACACGAGCACAGCTGAGGTTGAGAGCGACACCAACGCCGGGAGCCACCACTTGTGGCAG
>JAYMSZ010000766.1:0-17321 GCA_036897665.1 Pelargonium citronellum
CGATGCTGATGGGAGAGAGATCGGAGGAGGAGGTTTTTTTGGATTTGAGTGGGGTTAGGGATTGGAAAGTGGAAATGGGGTTTAGGGTTTTGACATTGAGAGTAGAGGGTGATTTGGGGAAGGAGAAAGGTAGGGTTTTGGAGAGACAGAAGGAGATGGGTTTTGGAGATGAATACGTTGAGCAACCGATAGCAGCCATGACCTCACTGATTGTCTGATACTATAAACTGCAAACCAGCGAATGGGAAATGAGGTGTGGTAGTGACTGCTTGTGGGTTTTATCAGAAATTTAAGTAAATTAGTGAAGACGAGATCAAAAGGACACAAAAATTCTATTTAAGTTTGGCAATTGGGATTTGGGAACCTTTAAGGGAATTGAATATATTGACCAAAAAGATAAGGGAAAGTTAATGAATGAGGTTTTACTTTGTTGTCTTGCAATAAACTCTGATCGGCTCAATTACTTTTTTTTTTCTTCCAAACTTCATCAGACACATCAGAACCAAACAGTTCAATATAATATTTACAAATTACAGTTCAGAGAACTTAAAGGATTTCACATGCTAACATGGCCAGCCTAGGATTAATGAAGCATACATGCAGTACAGAATATGAAGATTGAAAAAAAGATTGGAACTTCATGAGTTAAAAATACTGCATACATGTCTGTAAAACACCAAATACACCTCAGACATGTGCAACTTCTGTTTCAAGGTTTACCAAAATAACATCTGATAAAACACCAAAATTGCTGCTAACTGCTAGTAATGGTTGAACTAAAATGCAGTAAAACACCAGGTTGATTAAGAGGCCACCAATTTCAGTTCTCTTGAACTAGCTTCAAACCATTTTTTGCCATGGCAAGAGCGCCCTCGTAAGTTTGATTTCCACCAATGAATCCACTCATATGGACAAATACACAACCAGGGATCCCAGACTCTCTTGAGAGTTCTCCATCCGTAAGCCCTCGCCACTGAGATGGGAGAGGCTTCCGGCTCTCAAAGTTATCAGGAGAAACAGCCATTGCCTGAACTCGCCAATTTTTGCTTCTTTCATCCTGCACCATATGTATTGAAATACTGAGAAGACAGGCAATTTAAAATAACAACAGAGTGCATTCATGATTCATTCACTCTCCCAACATTACTAAGCAGAGAAAAAAATGACATTCATTTGGGAGCAGCTATAGATATTGTGCTATGGTAAATTAGATATCACAAAATGACAGAAAGAATATGTATAGACCAAGCTAGTAGGGGGAGCAGATAGATGTAAAATACCTCGTAGAGAACATATTTAATGGGAGGATCAATTTTCAACTCCTGCTCAAGCTCAAATAAGTGAAGCTTCCACTGCATTTCACAGAAATGGAGTTAGAATCTTCCTAACATTTATGTACATATTAGTTGCACTAGCTAGATAGAAATATAATCAACAATATTAACAGCACACAAAGGCGCAAACCTCTTTTTGAAGCTGTGCTTCTAATTAGATAAAGAGTTCATGAGGTACACTATTATATCATATAGATTAATGAAATTTAAACATAAAGGTTAAAATAATCATGAAAAGAGAAGGAAAAAAGACAATGATAGAAAGTATGTTGTGCAAAAGAATAGAATCAGATGAATTCAAATATTATATACCTCAAGTGTTGGTGGCTGTTGTTTTTTGTGGCGGGAATGCTCAAAATTCAAGAGATTATTGCATGCCTATTTGTGATTTCTATTTTAATTTCCTACTTTATAATCCTCATAGGCTAGGAAGGCCTTGAGCTTTCATCTAAAATTAAATAGGTCAAATATCGCCCAATTTTATTGTGGTGCACCTTAGTTGTGCCGCACACCATGCTGTGTGCCTCGACAAATGGCACAAGAAAGGTGTGCCTTTTGAAAATTGATTTCTATAAGGACATCCTTTGCTCAACAAATTGATTTCTATAATCAATTACAATCTAAACTTAGCATGTTGGGAGCTCAAAATACTAGATGATCACAAAAAAACAAGGTCAAAATATGGGAGAGGAAAATCTTTCAAATTTTGGCTAACATCCAACACCCTACATTCAGTACCTTATTTACAAGGTAGAGATTCCTTCAGTCATTCAATATAAGTTGTTTCTATATTTGCAAACAGTAGTAAAGACTGCTCATCTGCATAACAATAAATTCACATGACTTTAATGGCAGCTGAATAATGACTATCTTGTCTTTCTAGGTCCAGAGATTCCCCATCCAGTGCAAGCAGTCATCAGGTTAATTATACAAATTCGGCTTGATTAATGGAATTCGAACCACTTAAAGAACCATATACAGTGATCATAGAAATTACTAGGTTTCTATAATTACTAGACAATACAAAAATGAAGATTATGAAAATATGAATGTAGAATTGAAGAAACAAGCACATATGGGACTGAAAATATAAAGAAAACCAATACATTGAAAATTGTGCAGTATAGAAGACAATAGGGCTAAAACACTTCCCACTTACCGGGCAAAATTTATTAAGAGTCATAATTTCTCCACTAGGATCAACATCATGTCTCGATTCAATACATTGGATGACAATAGAACGTGCTGGTAACCATGATCTGGCATGAAATCGAACACTCTGCAATGGAAACAGATGTCAAAACAAAGAATAATAACAATTATTTCCTCTTTAAGAGGCCAGTTCAAACTGGAAAACCATAAAACTCCAAATAGGTTCTGATGAAATGAAAGAAAGAACATCTATAGAAAATTAACAAGAACAGAATTGCATATCTACTAACTTATAGAAATCTTACATCTAAGAACTCACTCCCTGCCATTGCCATTGCTCTTCGAAATGCTTCGTTCTCCTTCTCTGGAGATTGATCTGGATCTATCCAATCTAAATTTAATTTTCCCACTCTAGAAGACAGATGTGTATTATTCACATATCTTGGAGGTTGATCTGTATCATACCGATTGATTCCATTGTCAACAGCATCTATTGCCTGATAGAAGCAAACATTAATAATGTTACTTTGTTCTTTGTACTGAAAATTTTCAGTTTTTCCCAACTAGCAAACAAAGAGCTAAAGCAACAAGAATTTGCTTTGGATAATCATGTCAGTGTACAATACATTTAAATGAAATTATATTGTGAAAACTGGTTATATCATTTCTAAAATTCAGTAACCATTCAAACCATTTCTTGAAATCACCTCAACCACCTCAGTAAATTTAATGAATAAGAATCAGGATAGGTGTAGGTATCAGTTACATGGAAAGAGGTAGTGTGGAAAGATATGATTGCACTTGGCTTAATAGGGGAGATGACATTATATAGGATAAAGTGGGAGGAGATTATGAGTAAATGATCCTTCTTTTGTTGTTGTTTTTGTTAAAAGATTCATGTAGTTGACCCAACATTGTTTCTGAAATGGCCTGGTGGTTGTTGTGGTTGTCTGTTGATAAGAAATAGGATCATTAACCAATAGGTTGACCAGAACAGCAGATCAATAAGTCTACATCCTGTGTGCAATTGAATAGCTCCACATAATAATTGTTAGCCTAAATGATGCAATTCTACTTCCCCAAGAAAAAGAGAGATATTGTGAAGCAATATCTAAAGGTATCGCTACACAAACTTAATCATCAATTGATAATAAATTGAAATTGTAGCTGCACATTGACCACCATCTCTAACAATCAATCAATCTTATCATTGCAGCTTTTGAGTAATTTGTCACCTCCATGAAGCTTTTGTAAACAGCCAAGAACAACCTATGAACATCTGGATGCTCTTCGCCAGCTTGGAGCTCCTTGGCTATTATTTCTTTTCCAAAATGCTAGAAAAAATAAAAAAAAATTATGAATTAGACCTTGAATAGAAAAAATAAACAACTGCATCATCTTTGGTTAGCTTACAGTAATACTCAATGACATAAACCAATCGGAAGGTAGTAAGTCCCATCCAAAACAGGCATATTTGCTCAAAAATATTACCTTATAAACAAGACCAGCACTACTGAGTTTGGTGGAGAATCCATGTCCAAAAACCTCCGCAAACCCCTTCTGATGATGATCATATCTGTCACTGCTCGGATCATACACTCCCCCAACATCAAGCACAGCATCAAGACCTTCCAAGACCTGCAATTTTTCATTCAAATTAAGTTCACTACAAACCTTACCATCAGAAAAAAAAAAATACATTCCTCGAAATGAAAAAATTTGCTCTAGCTAATGCTAATCCGTACTTGTTCTGTAATCATCAAGTTTCGCATCAGAAAAGAAGCAAGAGCTTGGAAGCATCATACCTGAGGATCTCTGGTTCGAACAATTTCGGCGTCGGCGAACTTGTTTGTGAGGCGAATCATGAAGCAGCCGAGAGCTTCATCGCAGTGGAAGCTTCCATTGTGAGTGCCGACTCGCTTCAAGGAACTTCCGTTGAAAGAAGCAGAGGAGAAAGGAGAAGAAGAAGAAACCCTAGCGTTGCTGGTAGCCATGGCGCAAGGAAGGAGAAGGAGGCTCCTTTGGGAGGTGAAGAGCTTCCAATTAAATCCTCTCGTTACAGTTAGTGTATACATTTGCTTCAAATAGGCGGGTGCAGGTTTTTGAAGGTCATGTGAAGAGACAATTTAGTCTCTTTATAGTGTACCGTATCAACTCCTTACAACGGCGTCGTTTATATTGTCTTCCAATCGGTTGTTAAAAGCCAAAAATATTTCTGGTGAAATGGAGAGGATAAGCAAACATGCGAACACAAGCCTTCTTCGTCAAGCTCATGCCAATGGCTGCTCTGAATCTGAATCCCACTTCGCTCTCTTCTTCGTCAATCCTCTTAAGCAACCCATCTCCAGAAAACCTGCTAGTTGCGTGTAGGAAGGTCTTTTCAGTACCTTCCTCGGTGCGTCGAGGTACTCTAATGGTGGTGCAGTGCAGCAATTCAGAACAGGAAAGTGAAAATGGTGGTTTCAAGAACGCGTTGTCTGGCATGGTCAACAACCAAGTTGATGAGCTTTTGCGCAAAGAGGAGAACATGGTTTTGCTGGACGGGCTGGACAAGGCGTCACAGCGTGTAGAAATGGCCAAGAGAGCTCTCGCTGAGATCGAAAGTCAAGAAATCGAAGCAAGGAAGACGAGAGAGTACCTGACCCAGCTCGAAGCCAGAGCTTCCGAGGTCCGTCTCTTTACCAATTCTCTTTCTGGGTGATTCAAATTTACCTCCTTTTCAACTGTTTGTTTATCACAATTGATCCCCAAAATTTACATAGTTGGCTACATTATTGATTTCTGCTACATTTTGATGCTCTTATTGCTGGTCAATATGTTGTGTCTCTGTTAGTGTACTAGTAGGCATAGCGAACAGAAACAAAGACATTGGATTTGAATGTAGTTTGGGAAGTGAACTTGTTTTTTAATTGGGGAAGATGTGATTGAAAGAGTAAGTTGTTGGGACATATTTATGTTGCTAATGATATTCAATTTCTGCTATCAAGATTGAAGAATCTCAAAGGGATATATTAGAAGCAAGATCCAAGGTTGAAGAGGCCGAGCGCTCTCTGTCGTTTTATGTGGATGAAACTCCAGATGGGGTCTCAGTGAATGAGGAAATTGACAAAGATCAAGAGAGGTTGGAGTCTGTAAAAGCAGCTTCTATCGCAGCCCTTGTTGGCACCGTTGCAGGGCTACCCATCTTCCTCACACAAGTGAATAGCACTTCGCAACTGATCCTCCCGTTAGCAATCTCCTTTGTCAGCTGTGCATTGTTCGGGGTTACCTTTCGATATTCAGTGAGAAGAGACTTGGACAATGTTCAGCTCAAGACAGGGACATCAGCAGCTTTTGGCTTCGTGAAAGGTACGGATTATGGCATTTCAAATATGTTAACCAACTCGCTAATGATGTTTCGAAACTTGAAAAGAAACACAGGAAGTTGTTGGTGCTGTATTGATTTGTGATATGAATTCGCAATGCAGGTCTCGGCACACTCAGTGGAGGATCGCCATTGGAACTGAATATTGATAGCATCTTGTCGCATGCTTTCAGTGGTGCACTGAATGTGTCTGAGAATGTTTTTATCTTTCTTTTTGCCTCGGTTGCCCTAGATTTCTGTTTCAAGACGAGACTTATTAGTCCTTTTCCCATCAAAAGATCAATTCCGAGTACGAATTCTTAGTGAAGTTGGCCAGATTATATTCATAAAGTAGTCATACAATTTCTGAGCAAATGCTCTTTCATTGAACACTAATATTTTTTGAATCAATAGCCCCCAGAAGTTAAATGCCCATATTATAGCACTCAATAGGTTATGGCTCACCAAGACTTCTATTTGCGTTATTGCAAAATTTGCAGCTAAAGAGAACTTGAACAATTTATTTCAAATCAAATAAAACCTTTAGTCTATACAATTAATTAAGCTGAAGTAAAAGTCATATACTGGTCCACAACAACATTTACACAATATGTGCTTTGTACCATATCAAGAAGTCACAACAATGTTCTGAAAAAAGTCAATATGAGCATCTGTATAAACTAATTACTATTTTCTTCATCAATATCATGACTGCCAAAAATAAATATCAACTTGGTTATGTATATATATAGCCAAGTTCTGCAATGTAACCTCTGCTTTTCAACAAGACGAACCGGAAGTGTCCTTATGTCCCCATGACTTTTGCTTATTTGCTCTTGGAGGATGCAACTGGGAACTTCAAAGGAACTTATTAAACATAGATGATGCTCAAAGACGGATGCTACTTGCAGCTTGCCAACAGAAAAGGGCAGCTCAGAGCAGATGGATGCTACTTACAACTCTTGACGCTTGCTTGAATTTACAAGATGATTTTGCATTACACTAATCCCCATTCTCTTCGATACCAGATAGAGAATTAACCTGCCGCTGCAACTGTAGATTATAATCAAAGTGTAAAAATACAGGTAAGATATTACAGATTAAACTCAGCCAAATATCATGTTGCCATATCACAAATCAGGAACCAAATCCTGCCTACACTAAGATATGCTACTAGGACATCACGGCCCATTCCAGGTGTGTGTAAGGATACTTCACCCACCAGGAGCAAGCCAAGGCAAGTGAAGATGACTAATTATCTTCCAGCACTACCACTTTTCTTTTTCTTTTTCTTTTTTGTTGAAAACTACCATTTTTTTTTAAACTACCATGTTAAATCCACTAGAAATCATTTGATGAACAACAACTCAACATAATAAATATAAGTTAAACCCTTCTTAGCAAACTCACATGGACGTATTTTGCCCTCTCAGCATTTAGTTCATCAGTCAAACTGCTCATCCTGCAAAATGTGTGGAGAAACATATATGAACTTTCATACACAGAAGATATCTAACAGAATCACACAGCTCATGTTGGTGATGACCAACCTTGATTGAAGCTCTGCGATCTTGAAAAGCAGTGAAAGCTCCCTTTCAGATGCAGCTACTTCAACCTGTGAAACAACATAGAAATGGAAAAAGCATCAAGCAGATGTGTCCAATGTCCATGCATTTGACTGTCCAAAATGATGTAATGACCCGTCAAATTTATAAATTTTATGCCATAACTAACATATTCATGCAAATAGATCACAATTATGTACCCAGAAAAAGATAAAATATCCGAAGGACGCTTATTCATCATTCAGTCTAGGATCAACAAAGTTACTCACACTTCCACTGTTCTCTGAACTACGAGGCAGCGGAGGTAGCTTTCCATTTTGAGTGGCTGAAACAAAATTGTGATAGGAAGATAACATTATCAATACCCTTTACATTATATAATTATGTCATTTAGAATAAAGCAACACATCCATCACTCACCATCTGTCACCCCAGTAGGTTGCATGCTGTTCAACAAATTCAAAATAAAATCCTGACATAAGACAACATTTCAAATTAGAACATCTGATGCTTAAACAGCTGAAGTATTCATTTACTACTTCTAAAAATGAACTTGCTACTTTGCTCGTTAGTTATTTTCTCATACCTGTTGAATAGTAGTTTGCTGAAACAGATTCTGAAGGTGAGACGTTAGAAAGGATGTTGAGACATTGGGGTCCTGACTGGCAGGCTGACCAAAAACAATAATGTTAATAAGAGCAATAGAGCATGCCTTTATTTAAGAAAGACTTCAATTTTATTGATTCATTGTACACTGCTGAGATAAAAGGACTGCAATGGAAATAATGGTGGTAAGCAACAAGGTTGCAAATTAAATATTAATAAATTAAGAAGAAGAAGTTCACTCACGAACCATTTGTTTGGAGTCAAATATCCAATCACCAACACTTGCAGACTTTCTAAGGGGTGATACCTGAATATCAAAGAAACATAAGTAAACAACTAATTACAGCTGCTATATATAATCAAGAAAATACTTCCCATCCCTTGTCAAGAGTGACGTGGAACTGTACTTAATGGAACATCGTAGCACAAACTTTGGGTTTGTGGAGGGCTTTTGGAGGAACAAACAAATAAGAAGCTGTACCTTTACAAGATCAAGATTTTCTGATGTTACTGAAAATCTCCCTTTAATTTGAACCAGATTAGCAGCCTTTGTCTTGTCATCCAAAGAATCTCTGAAACCTGTTGGATAATAGACAGAACACAGTTAATGCTACAAGATCTCTAAGCTAATAGTTGTAGTAAATAGTACATGCAACACCGTAAATAATAGAGTTCAATGGTTCAGGATAAGTTCTCTTACCTGAAGAAGATTTTATTGGAGCAGACAAACTGTTGGCGGAAGCTCGGTTTGGAAGCATTGATAGACCACTAAAATTTGGTTCTCTCCGTACTTCACGGTTAGGTTTCTCCATTATTGGTTGGTTGTCATTATCATATCTAATAATTACGACATCATAAGCCCAACTATTTATAAACTTGCAATATATAGAGATGTTAATAGTTCATTTTTTTAAAGGAAATAGAATTCAGAAATATTGATAGAAAAGAACTGAACAAGCATATAATTAATTCAAATTGGCAAAGTTAACTTCAATTCTTAATACTTAACATGTAAATTTAAGCAACAACATCTCACATCACTGAAATGAAATGAAATGAAATCAAGTACTAACACAAACCTTTCAAAAAAGCGCCCCCTTTCTGTTGCAGACTGAGAATGACCCAGCACATTACCAGGCATGAGTGGCCCACTTCGAGTTTTGCGACCCCTAACCGTCAGAGTCTTAGTCTTGACAGGCACAAAGTCCTTATCCGAAGTTGATGCCTCAGTGCTTGTTCCATTTTTCTTCAAACTAATTATCTCTTGTAAGCCAGATTCTGCCACATCACTTTCCACTATTTTGCCCTTCTTGGCAGAACTCTGAGGCTCTGAATATTCACCACAACTTGTTGGGCTTTTACTCTCAGCTTGAAGCGCATTATTGTCTACATCCAACTTCCTACAACTAGGAAGGCAATCAACTGCATCCTGCTTAAGATAAACAAGAAACTGTATGCTAATTCTGATAGAGATGAATATTCTCAGCGAGACTAAGCAAAATAAACAAATCCTGAGGTGCAGAATTGACTTAAACTTGAAAATTCGAATATACTATAAGCAAATGTGATTAATAACCTTAGTATTAACAAATGATTTCATGATTTCATTTTCTTCCCTTATCTCGGACACATCATCGTCGTCATCTTGTACCTAGCAGAAAGGTAAAACTAATGTGACTAAACAACCAAAAATTGGCTCCTAAAAGCATTCATTTGGTAAATGAAGAAAAGTAACGTACTAGTGATGCTTGAGCCTTCAAGTCCTCAACATCAAAATTCCAGGCACTAACTCCTCGGTGGTATTCACTCTGTCAAGGGAAAATAAAAAATGTTACAACCAGATAGCAGCAAAATGAAATGTAAACCACTCAAATAACAGTGTATAAACTGGCATTTCAGAACAATGAGATTAACAAAGAGAGAATAAGCATCAACGCATCATCAGGATGTTATCATTATTCATATCACGACTACTGTGCATAACCAAGTTTTCCAAGACAAGGCATTGAAAGGGAGATGAGGGTCATTGGGTGAAAGATATGAGAGTATAATTACTTGGGCATTCAAATGGACTCCAACCCAAGTATAATGGTCTGTCCATTGCCCAAGGGTAAAATGGAACATACGACAAATTACAATTTCAAGTGATGTTCCAAACCTGTGATATGGCTTCTTGTTCTGCTGAAGGCATTTTCTTTAAAGCTAGTTGTGCAGCATCTTTAATCTGCAAAAGATGACCAAGACCATCAAATATGCAAACAAGGACAAGCAAAATGAAGATGACAGCATCAGAGCCATGTGTGGCTAACCTGGAGGGTTTTTACACGGTTCCAAAGAGGTGGCAAGTCAGTAAATAGTTTCTTCACGGAAAGCTCTGGAGGCTTAGCATGCTTAAAAAATGAGTGCTTTAATAACTTTTCTGCTGTTG
The DNA here is from genome assembly GCA_036897665.1 of Pelargonium citronellum. Classification (NCBI taxonomy): domain Eukaryota; kingdom Viridiplantae; phylum Streptophyta; class Magnoliopsida; order Geraniales; family Geraniaceae; genus Pelargonium; species Pelargonium citronellum. Next base: position 10,429 of record JAYMSZ010000766.1, read on the forward strand.
GCCTCTTTGTTTGGTCTTTCACCAGGCACATTGCAACCATTTCTTTAAAAGACTGATTGGGAAATCCCCTAATTAGAATACAATCATAAGAAAAACACATTGCAACAGCAACCACACCTGAATCTACATCTCTATTACCCTAACCCTCTAGACAGAATGTAAACTAGAGTACCTTTGAGAACCTTTTGTCACGATCATAATCAAGTCCAGGAGGGGCATTCTGAATGGTCATCAGCAGGACCTATTTACAGTGAAAAGTGTAAGACATGTACAGATGATGTTTCAATTAAACACTTCTCTGGGAAGTTCAAACAAAGTGCATACAATCTTGTTGAGTCTCAGTAATTGGAGGTCTACCTTCATTGGAGGGTATTTCGAGAAAGGAGCATGACCATGAGCCAACTCCAGCGCTGTTATTCCAAATGACCATATATCAGCCCTGCACAACACGCAACTGGTAAATCCTACATTTTGCATGTTATTCAGTAAAAGTCCATCTTGTTTGTTTCATGAATAAAATATAAACCCGGCTTAAGGTGAGAAAAAAAATTGTAAAATAATCAGGGAGAATGATTTTGCAGACGAGCACAAAAAGTAAAATCAAAGCATTAATGAGCCACACAGAAGGTCCGGCAACCAAAGCTCTATAACCACCAATTTCTCAACAAATATATACACACATGTAATTATGTAAATACATGACATACGCATATGCAGCCTGTCTATTGCAAAGTCATTCACATGATTGTTGGACAAGGTCAACACGACCACGCGCACCTGTCTTCAACTACACAATTTTATGCCAAGATTACCATGATAGCAGGATGATATAAGAGGACTGAATTAACTAGCAATTCATTCTACTTGTATCTTAGTTCGCAATGCGACATGAGTTAACACCACACATGTTGAAGCACAAAAGTGCTGTGACCAACAACTATGATTTCCAGACTGCTTTATTGGGGGAAACAAACACGAACAACATAAGCTTATGTCTAAAATGAAACCAGGTTAGCTAGTCAAGAAATGGGATCAAGCAGAAAACTTCTAAAACATTGCATAATCTCGTAATATGATAAAACTCACTTGGAATTATATCCACTTCCTGGCTGCAATACTTCTGGTGCCATCCTGTAAATAAACTATAAATTAAAATCTGAAGCAAGTGCACAGGTATATTATAATTAAAGCGTCAAAATTCAAAACATGAAAAAGATAAAATGGAGTTCTTCGACAAGCATCTTACCAGCATGGAGTTCCTACAAAAGTATTTCTTGATCGTTGTCTATCACCTGTCTCGAACATGCAAGCTGACACACCGAAGTCAGCAAGCTTTATCATCCCATTAGTGTCAAGAAGTATGTTTCCAGCCTGTAAGACATTAATACAGCCCTAACTTACACCTTGGAACATTGGATTATATTAAAGGGAGATGAATATTTATGTTATGGCATCATGTGAAATATTCATTTTAGACTGACCTTAACATCTCGATGAATATGTCCTTGTCGATGAAGGTAATCCAAAGCCTTCAGAGTTTCTTTGAGGATAGATCCAATAGCAGCCTCTTCAAATCCATCCGGATATGCTATCTTCATGAGATGCAGACAAGAACCCTCGGCCATGAATGGCATAACCACCCACAGATTTCGTTCAACGACAAATGAACAAAATGCCCTTACAACATTTGGATGATCTATCAGACTCATTGTTTGGGCCTCCCTACGCATGTCATCCTGAAAATCAATATAATATATAGCCATACAACTTAGGGTGGAGGAACCACTAGTTTTCAACGTTTACACATATAAGTATCGGCATAGCAAGCTTTATAGGTAGAGAAGGAAGACTGTTGCAAAATATCTTCTAAGACTAGAGTGTTTAAATATAACCATCTCCACCATTTTAATACTTCGATTATTGTCATAGTGTGCAATCCAAAAGATAAAACAAGCAATTCATATAAAGGAATGTTGGACCAGTAGTAGCTTCTAAGGGAAAATTTAAAACAACGAGGTCATAGAGCAGTTCCATCATTTCAATACTCAAATTACAATCATAAACCAAAAGCAAAAGATAGAATAAACAATTCATATAAAGCAAAGGAAAAGGGCATTGCAGTTACAGAATTTAACGAATACACAATCAAATTCCAAAACAAGAAAAAACTTGTGAATATATTCCTAAATGGCCATTATTGCAGGACCTGTGCCATAGAGTACACGGTAAGTTATATAATATGATATTTAAACAATTTAGGGATTTAGGCGGTCAAGTTGAATCATTTATATTTTATTGTTACTTAATTGGACTATATGGATTCTACTATTCTAGATAATTACTCCTTGTTCTCAAGGTTCTATGAAGCTAAGAAAACAAGTCTCAATAAGACTATTGTCCTACCTATTAATCACTTTTAACTCTTGGATGAACTCTTGCAAGCCCATAACAACATATGATTAAGAAATTTAATAGGAAGCCACCAGGCACCGATATCGCAACTCAATGATAAAGTTCTTGTGCACTTTTACAGATGTTGCACCAATTTTTTCACGTTAGCTTATGCCTCCCCTTGCCCCTTTTAGTTCTTTCTGCTTGGATTCTACAACTTTTCCTCACAGGATCACAAATCTACATACATTGCACAAGTCTGAACCATCGTAGGTGGTTTTCACTGTCTTATCTTCAATGGAAACCACCCGAGGTCGAGCTCGGAGAGCTTCATTGTTAATTTTATCCTTCCTAGAGCTACCACCAATTCACATAAACATTCTCATATCTAGCACCACATCTTATGACTAAAGTCTCTTTGAAGTACAACATTTAGTGCCATGCTGCATGTGGCCAAATAGATAACCTATAAACTTTCCCTTCAGATTCAAAGGGAGTGTTTTACCCCACACACAATATATATGTGTGTGTGCGCGCGCCCGCGCGTGCGTGAAAATTTAATTCTAAGTTTAGTGAAGTTAGGAAAGATGATAGTGGAATTAGGAAATATATTATTTAGAAAAGTTCAGTTTAATTGACTTGTCTACCTTTTTTCCTATTTGTAGTCTAAATCTCCTATATAAAGGACTCTTTTTTGTACATGTTAGCACAAGTCATTCACATCAATAATACAAATTTAACATAGTATCAAAGCCTCTGATTCACTGCTTTGAGAGTGTCTTGAGTCTTCTGTCATTCCGGCAACCTTAGGTTGCTTGCCTAACAAATAATTTTTTATCTTTCTCGAGAATAATAATTTATTTTACTTTCTGGTTTGAGATTTCATAAAAATTCTTGATTTTTTTCATAATCTTTCGTTGCATTTTTTATATCCTCCTTACACATGGTACGCTTTCATGTTAAGGGAATATCTCTTTGACAAAATCCCTAGTCTTGTCTCTTTCTTCTCTTTAAATTTTGCTTTACCAATTAAAGATGGCATTCACATTTATGAGGCTAACGAGTCAATGTCGCCTCTTCTAAAAGGACATTATAACCTTTGAGGAAGAAAAAAGTCTTGGTGGCACTGTATGGTATGTTCCTTAACAGCTGGCCAATTTTTTCCAGAGCTTTCATTTGTTTGACCACGTGCTAGTGGTCGTGGTCGCCCTCTGTCATCGGAGCCATTGTCCTCTCCATCACGCGCCGCCACACACCTTGCTGGAGGAAGCAGTACAGATTCTTTTTTTCCATATCTCCTTCAGTCCATCCATGCCTCTATTTTCAATCGAGCCCTTCGTTTGACAATTCTACTAAAAAAGTAGTCCATGAGAATTGAGAACACACTAAGTCTCTGAGCCTCTCATATGACCATACTAATAATTCGTAGTCTCTAAGTCATGATGAGACACTATAGAAGTAGTCGATGAGAATGCCATCTGACCATACTACCAAAATGTAGTCTTTGAATCATGAGGTCACACACTGCTACGTCAACAAAGTTCTTTCATCAACATCTAGCATTGAGATTAACTCCAACAACCAATACATGCCACTGGGAAGAGAAAATTCAAGTTTTTGCATTGATATGATTTAAATGCTCCAACTTGAGGGGAGTGGAAATTCAATTTTCAGTATAGTAAAATTAGGAACAATGTTGGTGTAATTAGGAAATATATGTATTTAGAAAAGGTTGGTTTAATTTTCTAATTAGTTTATTTTCTATTTCTGGTCTAAATTTTCTATATAAAGTTGTGTCTTTTCGCATCAATAATATAAGTAACAAAATTATAATGATATGGAGCCAGAGACACCGAAAACGCAATTCAATGATAAATGGCCCCGTGTACATATACATATGTTGCACGTGGTACAAATTGCACGAGATTTAGACAAACTACCAAACTAGTCTATTTATATTAAATGATAAAAGTAATTCTATACAAGCTTCATTGCCGGAAGAGGTAACGTGCTTCCAAATTTATTGCAAAATAATGTACTAACGTGCGATCTAAGCATTTCAAACAACTTTATGGTCTGTTTGGATTATTGGAAGCCCTAGATGTGAGACAAATCGAATGTAAGGAAACACAAAATAAGTTGGATTTGGATTTGTCTCGAATCCAATATGAGTCAAAACATGCCTACAATATGGATTTCATATGATAACTCTTAGTTTCTCAATATGGTTTCCCAATTATGATATTTGTATTTGAAATACAATAACTCAAACACCAAATTTCAAATCAAAACATTAGTTCAAACGCAAATCCAGCCAATCATCTAACTAAGCATCGTAAAGGAATTATTTCAAACCAGTTCATATGTTCAATGTTTCTTCTTCACCCCAGCAGAGAACAACTCATGATTCAAATCAAGCAGAACAAGATGCAACGAAAGCACAACATATACAGCTCATAGCATTGTTTTTAAAAGCCCACTCAACGCATTCAAAGTTGATTAGTAATTGTCAATGAGGATCTGTAGCATTCAGAATGGTCCAGACAGGCAACGAAATTAATTCAAACTCCATCTTTTGCGACTGCTCACAGTTTTAGCTAAACAAATCAAACTAGATGAAAGCACGGAAACATTCAACATCAAAAAAAAAAAAGCAAATTGAACAATCAAAACCTACGCGAATCAACTTGATGTTGCAAAGCTCACAAAACAGTCAAATCAATTCAAACTGATTAGCAACAACAACAAAAAATGAGCCGAATAAAACGAAACTGACCAAGTTGCTATTGCAGCGATCGAGATCCAAACACTTAATCGCGACCACTTCATTGGAAGGAAGATAGATCGCTCTGTAAACAGTAGCACTTGCGCCATGGCCAATCTCTTCAAGGAGCTTATAATCACTAGGATCCGCAGAGTAGGACCTCTGGCCAGTCTCCTTCCTCCCCATACCCTAACACCGCCTCGAAAACCACTAAACTCGATCGCAAAACCGCTCGGCGAAGCAAGCTAGAAGACAGCGCAGAGAACAGAGCGCCTCCGTGCTGTGTGCGCGAGGTCTAAAAGGACTGAATTCTCGATGGCTTTTTTTATTTTTATCTATTCGTTGACCGCCATGAGAAGAGCCAAATACAGTAGAGACAGAGGCTTTGGGATGGGGGAGAGAGTTGCGGGTGCTGACGTGTCCGCGTGACGTGTGGTGCTGTGATGGTGACACGTGGAAGGGGTGGGCTAACGAACGGCTTGGACCCCCTCGCCACGCTGCTCTTGTTTTGCTTTTATCCGATTTATTGTATTTTACTTTAATCTTTTTTATTTTTCTACCAGTTGATGCCAACTTTTGGATTAAAACGTATTTTATTTGTTGCCAATTTCAGCGTTCCTAATTATTTGGGTTAATGTTTGTTTATCACAGCTTTTATGGCAACCTCAGCGTTTGAATCTTCAATTAAGGATACTGAAAATGACGCATATAGTTTTTTTATCCATTTCTTGATTATGATTACCAACAAATGAACAAATAAAGGAATATGAAGGGAAAGAAATGACGACTAGTACAACATGAATCACACCATTTTTTACTTTGATTTGACTTGATTGATATATATATATATATATATATATATGAGTTTTTATCAAATATACAAATAAGAAACATATAATTCCTTGAAATTAATAGAAATTATATGTACACAATATATCTAATTTGATAAATATTTCAAAAAATCGTATTGTTCATCTTATTCTTCATGAACAAAGATTGCTAAAATAAATTTAATACCTGAAACTGAAGAGTGAGTCGTTAAAAAAAATATATTATTCAAAGGCTAAAATAAGATAGTTTCATTTGTGTGGATTTATCACCATATTATTTAATATTATTTATTAAAAAAAACAATTTCATTTGAAAAATGAAGTTTGGAACTCTTCTAATCTGAATAGCTACTAGTTTGGATTCAAGATATTATTGACTAGAACAAAAATTGAAAAGACTAGCAATTTGAAAATGTAGCAAAATCTTGACAAACACAAGTACTGTAATAGACAACAATCATAGGAGATTTCCATTTCACCCGTAGATCGTACTAATAGGTGGAATTATAGTACTTACTTCTAATATCATGTCTGACAAACAGATATCATAGTAGATGTTTAGCACTGCATTAAATTGAAACGTCTATTATCAAACACAACACAACAAAACAGCTAGCTGGTACCCATAATATTCACCCTATAGGCCATCTTAATCCTCGAGATTTGTCAACTCTTCTACTTTACATGTTACAACTCCATTTATTGTGGCCTCCCCATCCCTTTCACTGTCTTCCCATCCCATACTCTTTTTTTAGGGTTAATTATTTTCAGACCTCCTGTACTTGTTTTCATTTGAGAGTTGGCCTCTGTTTAGAGTTTTGTCTCCTTTCGATTTCTAGACTTGCACTTTTTTTATATTTTAGTCCAACTCACTTGCTATAGCAGGTTGCAACTGACACGTCACCTCC
>JAYMSZ010000767.1:0-17320 GCA_036897665.1 Pelargonium citronellum
CCGTTTGGTTGGAAAAAATAAATCACTTAGGGGTATTTTAGTATTTTCGTATATTGAACTAATGGTGTCACAACAGAATTCACTATTGGCAAGTTTAGGGGGTTATTTGCCACTAATGAAAGTACAGGAGAATTATTTGATTTTAGTGATAACCCTATAGGGGTTATCTGCAATTTGCCCTAACTACAAATATATATCATTTCACCTTAAGTGACTCGTAAATGAGAGCTCACGTATGGAACTCAAGGCTTAAACCACTTGGCCAATGATTCGATGACGCCGGAGGAGGTGTTGAGGAAAGAGATTTTTGGAAAAAAGTGTTTTTTATTTAAAAATATAATTAATTAAATTAAAAATAATTTTTCAACAATGAATTAATTAATTAAAAATTAGATAATTTAATGTCAATAACGTTTTTCGCCACTTCAGCGCGTTTTTTGCCAGCTCATCAGTGGTTAGCACACATGAACATCACTTTACGATTCTGTTGATGGAATCTAATGGTAGGCACTAAATTGAATTGAAAATAATAATTTAAGTATCAAATTGGATTAAAAATAAAAATATAGATACTAACTCTAGTACAACAAAAGTCTGCTTACTAAATTGAATTTCACGCCAAACTTTGGATAAAAAAATCCTATATCTCTTCAATTTTTGGTTTCTTCCTGATGATCACTCTTTTTTACTGTAAAATTGTCAATCTGAATTGTTATAATTTTAGAAAGCAAAACAGGCAGCTGCATGTTATTTTATTTTATTTAACTTTTTTCAGTTAAAATTGTTGATGAAGTCATAAACTGAATGATAATATTTTGTTATTATTAATGTTCAAAGATTAAAGTTATATATATAACAAAACAGAATAAATTTTCAAAAAAACAAAACAGAATTGTACTTATCTCAAACTCTTCTAGTTGTTTCATTCCCTGTACTTGTACTTTTTGCCATCTTGTTTTTCATTCCAAACCTGTTTATAGATTAATTTACTAATTATAAAACTATTGCTTTTAAAGTTATGCTTCTGAAATATTGCTTCAAATAAATACAACTGTTTTCATATAAACTAGGATGGTTAAGGGCAAACCACATGGACCACAATTTTGAAGTACTATGAATCAAGATCTCTTTCATTCAAAGAGCATAAAATTGAAGCTTCATGTAATTTACTAACATACATCACTAATAGTAATGTATTTACAGAGTTTAGAATCGTTATCTCAACAAGCATAGCATCTACTACAAACACTTAGTAGGACAAGTGGTTGATTTCACTTGGTCACTCGATGTCTCAATTTCAACTTTGTGCACTTGTTGATTAAAAAACAAGCATCTACTTGAAGTTAAGATGACGAGTGAACCAAAGTGATTACAACATATCCGTAGATTGACTTGTTGAATATTTGATTGAACTACAGTGACTGAGAGATCATATTCCCCAGAGGTAAGATGCTGGAACTTCATTGGTTATCATCCAACATCACGACAACAGGAGCATACTGCACAACATGAACTGTGAGATACAATCTAAATAAATGTACCATTGCTCATGGACTCGTATCCAAACTCACCTCATCGTCTTCTTCAATGTGCATTCCATCAACTGCACTCTTCTGCTGGAACTCCCATCCCAGAGTATCTTCTAGCAAATCTTTCAGTTTCCTAGTCTGGGAAAGCAAACATAACATTTTCAGATTGACTCTGGAAAAATATGATTTTTGTCATAGATACTATTTTCGAAGTTTCAATTAGTATGCCTTACTAAAACAAGTTTTCCACTTTTAGCTTTACATAATAGTAATAGTATGTCATAAGCAGAAAAAACACAGACAATCTATCCCTCAGCAATAGTGAATAGGCGGTAACCAAATATCATTCTGTATGGAGATCATAGGAAGTGTTGTGAGATGTTAAATAGTACTGCCATATAGAAAATTAGCTGGCAGATAATTCCAATTACACGAATGCGATCCTTCAGTAGTCCACACACCACTAAGAAACTACCCAAAAAGGTATGCTGCTTTTTGGTTTTTTGATGATTCTAATCTGCTTACATGAAGCACTATAAATAGTGTCTTACAGCTATTATCTAGGGTGAATTGTTTGTTTTTTTCAGTCAGCAGAGCTTATCTTACATTGCCACTCCTCCCAACTCTCATGTTGATTATCTCAAAATGAGGGTTTGGCTTTTCGTTTCACCTTGTCGTCAAGGAGTAAGAACACTGCTCCGAGACAGAATACAAAGACATATTTACCTACTTATAAATCTAAAAACAAAACGTGGACCTAATTTAACAAATTTGTATTACTCATGTTTGGGCAAGACCTAAATCTAAGAACACTGCTCCGAGACAGAATACAAAGACATATTTACCTACTCATAAATCTAAAAACCAAATGTGTACCTAGCCTAACAAATTTGTATTACTCATGTTTGGGCAAGACCTAAATATATTCTAAACAACACTCACTAACACAGATACCACCTTATTGGCTTATTCTGTGAGATAAGTCCTTATAAGCATACAATTTAACTGCATGCATGAGTTTTAAGAATCCAGTTGCAATATATAAAAAAAATGCTCCTTCATGATGTCATTTTAAGGCATGATGAAATGAAAATAAACAAGAAAAGTAAATATTCTTCGGAAAAATAATTATAACAATAGATCGTTATATAAAGAATACAAAAACTGCAAAGAGAAAGAGTTAGCATACACACCCACACCAGGAGATCTCCATCAACAACTGAAGCATCTTGCACCATCAGAAAGAAATCCTGCACTCCCAAAGAGCATCAAACAATGAATTATGACAATAAGTTTTGAAGGAACCTATTAGTTGGTCAACATGACTTGAAGTGCTGAATATTGCCTTCTATATTCTTTTTCCTCCTATTTTTTTTTATTGAAAGATTAATAAGCAGGTAAAGTCAGACACAAATAAAATTGGTAAGTTGGCAATCAATTTGCTGTCATTTTCATAGGCGCCATAATAGTTACTCTCTCCGTTCCAAAATAAGTGATTTGTATTCATGCATAGCTACCTTCCAGAAACAGAAAGAGAACACTAATTTTAAGATGGAGGGAGTATATCAGATTGCTACCTTGCAGAAGTGATGCAGAAAGCTATCAGCAGAGAACCATGAATCATCCAAGAAAACTGATGTTCCTGTCCCTGCAGAACTGCTATCGGCGTGGTCCTTCTGTAGTCCATACTTCAGTTGATAGTAGATGACCTTAATGAACTGAATGGAAATTAAATCATATGTCAACTTGGAGTTAGATAAGAAAGAATGGCAACTTAGAACTGTGAACGGGAGAGGGAGAGTTTAAAATGTAACGAGTTAAACGTATATAAATTAGTTGAATACCTACTGACTCTGGACAAGCTTTAATCACACTCAAAACTTAAGCCGCTAGCTAGAATATCTCTTAACCACATGTAAGTAACAACTAATAAGTGATAGCAGTACGAGAAGTATGAAGAAGTTGCCCCTATTTCAAGGGTATAGAATTTATTAACAACACCAAAAACAATGAGTAATACAAACAAAATTATCAAAAAGTAAGGAATAAACTTTTGAAAAATTAAGTAGGCAAGCTTTCCACACTATAATTTTACAAGGGCACGTGAATGTATACATGGTTAATGCTAGAACAATATTGATGAGTAAAAGACTAATAATATTAACTTGAACCCCAGAAGGCCTTGTGTTTATGCTGTTCATCCAATAGTTGCATTATATAGAGCACCATGATTGTGCATAGGCGTAAAAGAGAATGATATGTAATCCAAGTGCACAAGCTAGAAAATTACCTTTGTGAATAGCTGACTCCTCGTACGGAAAGGCTAGAAAGACAGCAAATTTAGTTCAAAATAGATTAGTAACATGAAAAACTTATCAAATCTAGCTTTACATAATGTCATGTGAATAAGATAACTACAAATATGAGAAGTCGCAACATTACAAATTAATGTAAAGTTCATGCAGAACTGTCAGTGTCAACAGTTGATTCATCACTTGAAGGATGAGTGTTTGAAGTCAAGTTATACAGTACGAAGCATTCTCTTGTATGCAAGCAATAGGCAATTAATCAATTAGATAGTTTAAACTTTTTAGCTATAAATAAATACAATAAAGTGATCTCATTTGAGAAAATGTAGTGTTACGTAGAAATAAGTGTCTCGGTTGACTATATAAGAAACCATATACATTTGACAATGCACATAAAATTCAATTTTACAAAAAGAATTTTAATTTTTATAAAGCGAAAAGCTGGAAAGCAAATAAACACTTGGTTACTTACAGCTTCAGTGCAACCAAATAAAAGGCTAACTAAAGACTTCCACTGTAAAAATGCTTCAAGTGACTGCCCCATCTTCAAAATTTAAAGATATCATCCACATATGAAGACAGTATGAAACTAATAAACAAGGAATGAGCCAAGAAACTTGTGGATACCAAGAAGGCAATATATACAAACTGCATCTCCCCAAGAAGTAAGTCTTCAGCTCTTCCATATATATATATTTTTTTTGCTCTCTAATAAATGTGTCTGGATGGACAACAAAAACAAATCAGCAACTGGTAGATGGTTAAAAACATAAGCACAGTATAAGGACACTTAACAAATCATATTAAGAATAGTTACCTTGTCAACATTAAAAGAAGTAAGTTCTTGCCCTTGAATTCCATTACGCTTAACAACTCGCGGTATTGATGCGAAGAAGCATCCTCTATCCTCAGATTTTTCAACACAAGTTGAGAACTTACAAGACCTCAACAGATCATGTAAAACAGTTTCCATTAATGTTTTCAGAGTGTTCTTAACTATCACAGTTTCACATGCAACTGTAGTCTCTCGTCCGATGGGTTCTGCAAATTGACTGGACCATTTAGAAAGATTGTAAATACTCGAGCATCTATAGAAGCATAGTATACATCTTTTTTTAATAACAAAAATCAGCATCATCAGAAACAGGTTCTGGCAGAAAGGAACCAATCCTAATGAAATATTGAAATTGCAAGCAACAATTCTTCAAGAGTCTCGGTAGCAGGATGACCATGAAATTTATGAAGTTTGGGATACAAACAAACAAATAAACAATTAGAAATCAGAACATATTAAAAATCACTGATCCTTCTGCGTCCTTCCTGTCATTTTAACTATGGATAGGACTAACAGTTGTGTACCATATCGATCGAAGGCATTGACATTGTAAAGACAACCCCAACATCTGTATGACTGTATACCACATTGTGTGTGCATGTGTGGTGTACATAACACAGCCACTACCTACTGGACTGAAGTACACTTAGTAATTGAAGTTGGGAAGTATGAAATTATGTATCAGATGGCTAAAATATCATTAACAAAATAGTCAAAACAAATGAACACAACCCTCTTCTTCTGACAATCTAACCAATCCTTCTTCTTGTAGATCCCACTTCCGAACAAATGCCTGTTGAAGCCATCAAAAGTGAGTAAAGTCCATCCTTCGCACAATCCAAGATCACTGAAAAAGTACATTTTAGAACTACCACATTTCTTGATACTACCACATACCATTCTATACATTACCAGGACATTCTGGAATCCTGATGTTCATACTGACAAAATAACCCCCAAAAAAGAAAGATAACATTACTAATAGGATAAGTTCATAGTAACCAGGATCGTGGAACGATTTGATACAAAGAATGAAAACTGGAACATTAAACATTAGTGGTCTAGATCAACACTACATGGTGGACTGGACAGAGTTGAAATACAAACTAGCTTGCTCAAAAGTAGAAATCAACACTACATGGTGGAAAATGCCAACACATCTCTTAGCCCCGTGTTCTCATCTTCAGGCCGGCTCAACCTAGTGTGAAAAGAAGTTAAGGCTTTAGGCCCCCTAAATTTTGAAGGCCCTAGATTATTTCTCAAATAACTTTCTTAATAAAATATATATATTTAAATATCAGTTATATTTATTTTAAACTCTTAAGTACATATTTAATTTGGATAAAGAAAAAAACTCTTTTTATTAAGAGTAAGATTTTGACTATGAGAACAAATTTCAAACAAAAGCTTAAAGTGTTTTTTTATACTACTCTACACTCTTATTTTTAAAAGGTCTCGAGTTAATACTTTGCTTTAGGCCTCTAAAAGGGTTGAGCCGTCCATGCTCATCTTAAATTGGTGCCTACGAAAGAAGAAGCAACAAACAGCCTCTTTTACGGGTAATCACTTCATTAACCAAGGAACTGAAAATTTTATGATAGGAATACATGTGTAGCATGAAAACACACAGACACTGAATATAAATAAATAAATAAATAAAACAAGAAACGAATTTGCTCTTTGTGAGAACTCATAATTAGGATCTCTCATCTTTGCTTGTATATCCTAAAAAAAAACTCCATACTCATTTTCTTAGGACCTCCCTTCCTAAGCTCTGCATATTCTGGTCCTAAGACAATACTTTCAAATGCTCCAATTAGAATGTCTATGTCACACATGAGTCCTGTCTTCATCACTACTAGACCACACGCTTTTTAACTCAATGCTATCATTGGCATCATTTGGGTGTGAACGTTCTTTATCCTCCAATATTTTCAAATGATCCAACTAGAATGTCTATGTAACGCCCATCGGGTCCTGAAACAATTTCTTTAGGGCATTTTCAAAAGCAAGTTTTCTAGCATGCTTTCTGGGGGAACATCTCTTCTGGTTCATCCTCGTCTTTCATTGCCTCTACGAGTGTTCGATATTTGGGCACATCCTAGAACTCAAAATAACGTACACATAGATGCATTTAACCACATGAAGGAGCATGAAACATAAATTTGTTAAATGTGTTGCAACTATCACAGAGAGAAATATAGCAGCTATGTGTTGTCATATTGAGTTTTGCTCAATTTGAACATGGTTGAATCTGTACTAACACCTGATGTGATGGTTGAGTATATGCCAACAAATGATAACAGTGATTTTAAGTCAACTAGCAGCTATAATCCATATGATGTTATCTCAAACAAAAGTAGAAATTCAATTAGTTATAATCTAGTCTACTATATATGCACCGTTCATATGCTAAATAAATAGAGTTTGGGGCAAAACAAAGTAGCTAGAAATTCAATTAGTTATAATCTAGTAATGGGATGGACAGCAACTGGATGAGAGAGAGCGTGTACACTAAAAAGTAAGAAAGCATGAAACTTTGAGGATGAAAAAGAGACTGACCTTGAAAACCCTAGATCATCGTTGGAGACGAAGGAGGCAAAAAAAAAATTTGGACCATTTCTCGATTTGTGCGTGTCATCCTTGCGCAGGGGCCATGCTAATCTTCTCTGTATCGTTCCAATTTTATCGGATGTCCCCGAAGGGACAATCAGATGCGTCAACGCAACACTATATAAAGGCTACTGCATTCTTCTACTGGGACGATGTGGGATAGTGTTTTGCTGTTGCGCAGTTTTAGTTTATAAGTAGAACAGGCCCAGCCCATTCTATAAAACTTGAAGACCTCAAAAGACGAAAATGGGTGGTGGAAGCCAAATCCTGGAGAGAATATTTTGGACTCAATAACACAAAAGTTTCAAGGCATCAGAAGACGAAAATGGGAGGTGGAAGCCAAATCCTGAAGAGAATTCCTCGAATCAAGTTCCCAGCAAGGCACTCTTCTTCAGCTCCAAGTCTGTCCTCCCTCTCATCATTCTCTCAATTTTCAATTGCTTTCTCAGATCTCTGGTCTACCAAGATATGTTCTCAAATTTAGTTCTTGGGCTCCTTTTTCTTTCGGCAATAATTAAAAACTTGTAGCCATCTATCTCTCTATCTTTATGCACTGTGGGTTATCTTGTTTTGTATTGCACTACTGTGCTTTTTTTTCAAAGACCATAAAAAGCTGAGCAACAGGTAGGGTTTTGAAGATGATTTTAATTTTGATTGGTCTTAATGTACAAATGGCTGATGAGTCAAAGGTAGTATAGTTGTGTAGTGAAATGATTTAAGTCCTCTGTCTCAAATTGAGTGTCTTGTTTCTATTTTGAGAAAAATTAAGGAGAAAGTAGGTAGTGTGGTATGTTTGATCTTGTATCCTCATCATGTGTTAAGGTATACTAACAAACTTGTTATGAGAGTATTATTAGGATTTTATTGACCATTCATGCATAGCTAACTTACTAAAAAGCGAAAGTAGACACTCATTTCGGAACAAAAATTCAAGAGAAAAATGACACTCATTTTGGACGTAGGGAGTATGTTTTTCTATAAGCTTGATTGAAATTATATATATATATAGGAAAGACTAGAAGTATGTTTTAGTATGTGTCGGTTTCAAGGTACTACTCTAATTAGAAATTCGCTATGGGAGATGATATGAGTGCACTTGCAACTTGGTCTATGATCTGAGTTGGTTCACTTCAAGAATGTTAAGATGGCTACATATGGCATCATTTCAGAGCTGTGCCATTCTGAGCCTTTTTATGTACTTATAATTTTGTTCTTTCTATGTTGTATCATATAAATTTTTTGTTAATTTGAGTAATGCATATCAAGTCTTTTGCAAGTTCTGGCTATTTATTGTTATCAGGTGTTGAAACCAGTTAACCAGGCATGTTACCCTTCCTGAAAGGTTTAAAAGTTATTTTCCTATTTCTCATTTGTGATGCTGTCTAGTGCTCGAACATTGTTCATCCAGTTTTAATTGGTGTTCGTATGGCAATCTATTTTTATTTATGGTAGTATAGTTTACTAATCGATGATTTTCTTTGCAATAACCCTATAACTATATATTTTGATGATTTTTTTTTTTCTGCTTTCCAAACTCAAACAGTATCAAGAAACGATGAAACTCATCATATTTTCTCTCCAAGTTCAGAAGTTCCAGCAGCAGTGGCCAACACTGCCATTGGGGGTAAAGCTTCCCTCCAGCCAAAACGTACACCTGTCTCAGACAAAGAGATAGAATCAATTATGGTGAGAAATGTACTCTTACGTGCAAATATATAGTTATGTATTTTGTATAGAAGTTAGCAATAATTAAGTACCTACTATGATAATCAATTAGCTGATTCAAGTTATCTCCAGATTGAAGGTTATTCAAAATACAATTTGTTCTTAACAGTTTCTTAGGAATGTATAGGATGGGTCAAATAAACATCCTTGCTTAAGCAATTTGAGCATATGCATTGAACACTTTTGTTGGTGTTCAAGCAGGTGCTCCTACCCAACTAGATTTGTCAAATGCCATTGGAAAGAAAATCACTTTCCTCTTATTCTGTAGGGAGAGCACATACTAAGATAAGAGAAGTAGAGCAATTTTTAGAAATATACCTCTCTGAAGACTTTACTGTGAAAACGGCGATTTCAAGCATTAAGTCAAAGGTTAGGTTTGAGGGATGTTTTTTTCATCTGTTTTATGGATGAAAAATGTCTTAATCTTTTGTGACTTAAAATTGCTACTTTATCCATATTATGATACGATGATTCCTGCAATAGGCTATCCAAAGTTGAGGGCTAATTAAGGGAATGAGTAAGGGCTAAAACTTCATAGTTGGCAAGTTCAACCTTGGAAAATTCTTTTGTTGTTGCTTCAATACATGTATCTTACCTAGTCTCAGTCTAGTTTGTGAGTGAGGGAGTTTGTGTGTGTTTTAGTTTCATATAATTGAGAATATGCAGTTCTTGTTAAAAGAATCAGAAGTTGATTTCTTGTATATTTGCTTTCTGCAGTTGGGTGGCTGCTTCTAATATTTGGGTCACCGACATCTTGGTACGATGCACTTGTAATGATGTCGGGAAGAATAAAGAAACATGGTTTAAGCCTTCAGATCAGTCACTGATGTATCTGGCTGCAAACAATTTGGATTGAGCATTCATGTTTCATGCAAGACCCAATGTTGCTTGCTGGTTGTGCACCTTGCCACCTTCAATTGATTTAAAATGTTTTGGTTTCTCAGTTTCTTTTCCAAACAATCAAGTCTCTGGACTAACAAAGTTGTGATTTATCTTATTCTTCATCTCTTGAAACTTTGATTTGGTGAGAATAATTTACTTACAATAATTGGAGACAATTATGAATGGTACATCAAAATAACACAAGGAAGTCATAATAACTAAACCAACTAAACATCAAAACTCCCCAAATTACTTTTCCAATCATGACTATGAAACACCTGTACATTATTCCACCAAAATACCTATAAACAGAATGATAAAATAACAAAAGTATCCTAACATCTATAAGCAACAGAGCATTCAGCTAGTGGCTATCCACAAGACCAAATGGAAAACAACTTTAGGCAGCAATAGCCAATAGGGAAGAGATAATTCAGGTTGCCTATATAGCTACTGTGTGTTTGCTGCTGCCTTGGTGCTTGGGGAGGTCTTGTTGTGGCCTCTTGAGGCTGGCAAGGAATTTGTCCACCTGTGCAGCGGCTTGCCGTCCCTCTGAGATCGCCCAAACTACCAGTGACTGCCCACGTCGGCAATCCCCAGCTGCAAACACGCCATCGACACTCGTTGAAAACCGCCCATATTCTGCCTTGTAGTTTGACCGGTTGTCTTGCTCTACACCCAACTTTTCTGCAACAACCTGCAAGAATCAAACAGCATGATAACCAGGGATCAAATTTGTATGCACCAAAGCAAACACCTCCAAAATAAACCTGGAGTGACAGCATATACTAGTAATTTAAGTTCAGCTTCTTTATCCCAAGTTGTCCAACTATCATTTCCAATTGGCAAATGCTCAGAAGATACTGTAAAATGATAGTTTCTTCTATTGTTATTATGCCTATAGAAAAAGAGAGTGTAGATAGTACTAACCGACTCGGGGCCAAGGAACCCCATGGCCAGCAAGACAAGGTCAGCCTCAATTATTTCCTCAGAGCCTTCTATTTCCTTGAATTGGAACCTCCCACTACCATCCTTTTCCCAACTAACATGCACTATTTCAAGTCCTTTCACAGCCCCATTCTCGTCAGCCAAAAACTGCTTAGTCAAGACCTCGTATGATCTTGGATCTTTTCCAAATTTGGTAGAAGCTTCTTGATGACCATAATCCACGCGGAATACGCGAGGCCACTGCAATCCAAGATTTAGTTGTGTTAAATTTTAAAATTGGGCTACACAGCTCATATTTATCCGATGTGGGACACATCGCCCACTTCAACACTCCCCTCACGTGCGAATCTCACATTTTTCTTTTATCGGTGAGCTCGACACGTGCACAATCGGGGACTTTTAAATCGGCACTCCCCCTCACGCGCTGGAGACCACAGGGGGAGGCAACATAAACGGGCCACTTTCGTGTTCGGGGCAAGGCCTGGATCAAAGCCAGCTCTGATATCATGTTAAATTTTAAAATTAGGCTACAAACAATGACTTGGGCTTCCCATTCTAAAAGGTCAACCTTATCAATTGGGTTTTACTTGCACCATTATATTTATCCACTTTAACTCATACTTATCCGATGTGCGACACATCACCCACTTCAACAAGTTGCAAGTAACAGACAACAGCAACATAAAGAAAACAGGTTGATCAGTGAGTAACACAGGTTGTGTCACTCATCTACTATTTGAGAAATAAGGTAGAGAGAGATTGAACCTGTGGCCAAGGGTTGCCGGGAGCCCTACTTTGTGGTGGCCTAGGAAGAAGTTCTAGATTGACTACACTACTACAGCCATGTCGAATAGATGTTCCTATGCAATCTGTACCCGTGTCACCTCCTCCAATGACGACTACTTTCTTGCCTTTGGCTGAAATGTAGTTACCGTCCTGGAGGTTGCTATCAAGCAAGCTTTTAGTATTTGCATGAAGAAACTCCATGGCGAAATGGATTCCTGATGACTCCCGTCCAGGTACAGGAAGATCCCTATGACAATAATGGCAAATTAAATTGAAATGCTACGATAAAAAATTCTTTAGGTAAAGGACCTATATTCCATCAATGTCTTACCTTGGTTTTGTCGATCCTACGGCCAAAATAAGAGCATTATTCTCCTCCCGAAGCCGATCAAGAGAATAAATTGGATCTTTTCCAACATTAGCATTAACCACAAAGTTGATGCCTTCCTCGGCCATGAGGTTCACACGACGTTGAACTACATCAATTTTATCCGTCTTCATGTTCGGAACTCCATACATCATAAGGCCTCCAATTCGATCAGCACGTTCATAAACGGTCACAAAATGTCCCATCCTGTTCAGTTGATCAGCTGCAGCCAAGCCAGCTGGTCCACTTCCAACAATTGCCACTCTCTTCCTGTGAAAATGTAACATATATTAGACCTAATCCATTTTGTTTAAATCAGATACTATTTCTGCTCAAACGTGTGTACAAAATTCAGGAAAAGAACATACCCAGTTCTCCTGAGTGGAGGCCGTGGCACCATCCAACCCTCCTCGAAAGCCTTGTCTATTATGGAGCACTCAATACTCTTAATAGATACAGGATTCTCGATGATACCAAGTACGCAAGAACCTTCACAAGGTGCAGGACAGACACGGCCAGTGAACTCTGGGAAGTTGTTGGTCTCCAAGAGCCTGTCTAATGCCTCACGCCATCTATTTTGGTAAACCAATTCATTAAATTCAGGTATCTTGTTTCCAAGAGGACAACCCGAGTTCTCCTGCATTTTTTAGAAATGCAAATACTTAGGAGAAGTTAACAATAAAATCTAATGAATGTGTGCGTGTATAAATATCAGTGACTTGAATTCTAACCTGATGGCAGAAAGGTGTGCCACAATCCATGCAACGTGCCGATTGGGTGTTCAAAAGCGGGCCAGGCTTCGACTCCTCCATGACTTCTTTCCAGTCATTCATTCGGACATTGGGGTCCCTGTAGTGCACTCCCTCGCGCTCATATCTAATAAATCCCCCGAGTTTCTTGGCATCATCAACACAAGTTGGCCTCGTTTTGGCCTCTTCCAAGCTCTGGAAGACCAAACATTACAATAAACTATGAGATTTCATAAGTTGAGAGGAGAAAATATACAAACTGCTTCAACAATAGTGTGACATTACCTGACTGGGCTTCCCATTCACAGATGTAGAAACCAACTTCTTAAGCTCTTCCAATGCATCTTTGCCTTTTAGCCTCAACTCCTCTTTAACCTCAGCTTCTTTAGCAGCCTGTTTGGAGGCTTCCTCGGCTTTCTTGCTTGCAAGAATAC
The DNA here is from genome assembly GCA_036897665.1 of Pelargonium citronellum. Classification (NCBI taxonomy): domain Eukaryota; kingdom Viridiplantae; phylum Streptophyta; class Magnoliopsida; order Geraniales; family Geraniaceae; genus Pelargonium; species Pelargonium citronellum. The sequence goes on from JAYMSZ010000767.1 coordinate 13,178, forward strand.
GCTTGTAATCTCTTGGGAAGACCTTGACAAATTTCGGTAGAAGATTATCAAAATCAGCAAGCACTTCTTTGGCTAACTGACTGTTTGTGTGACGCTGATGCTGCTGAATCATCATTCTCAGAGTCATGATATCCTCTTCGTCTTCAACTTTGTCAAGATCTACGAGTTCTTGATTGCATCGAGAATGAAACTTCTCATCCACATCAAGAACGTAAGCAACGCCACCACTCATACCTGCAGCAAAATTCCTGCCTGTTTTACCAAGCACAACAACGGTACCACCTGTCATGTATTCACACCCGTGATCACCAACACCTTCTACAATTGCCCTCGCTCCTGAATTACGGACACAGAATCTCTCTGCCGCCATACCGTTGAAATAAGCTTCCCCAGATGTGGCTCCGTAGAGAGCAACGTTACCAATCACAATGTTTTCTTTTGGATCAAATGTGCTAGCCTTTGGAGGATAAACAATGACCTTACCGCCTGATAATCCCTTACCGACGTAGTCATTGCTGTCACCTTCGAGCTCTAGTGTAATGCCAGGGCAGAGGAAAGCTCCAACACTCTGACCAGCACTTCCGGTCAGTTTGATATGGATTGTATCTGCAGGAAGCCCTTCTCTGTGGTAGCGGTTTGTCACTTTCTGACTAAGCATTGTCCCCACAGCACGGTTGGTATTCTGGATCGGTGTTTCAATATATACAGGAAGACCCTTTTCTAAAGCAGCTTCAGAAAGAGTAATGAGTTGTTGGTCCAAAGCCATATCCAAACCATGATCTTGTTTCTGAACACAATACTGAGCAGCCCCGGGTCGAATATCAGCGGCTGGCCGTAGCAACAGAGACAGATCGATATTCTGCAGCTTCTCACTGGTCATTGTCACTTCTTTATCAACCTCAAGCATATCAGATCGTCCAACCATCTCGTTTATGGACCTAAACCCTAGCTCAGACATAATCTCCCTCACCTCCTCGGCTAACATGAAGAAAAAGTTAATAACATGTTCAGGTTCTCCGGCAAACTTCTCCCGAAGAACTGGATCTTGAGTAGCAATACCAACAGGACACGTGTTTTTATGGCACTTCCGCATCATGATGCAGCCAAGAGTTATAAGAGGTGCAGTGCTGAAGCCGAACTCTTCTGCTCCAAGAAGTGCAGCAATGGCCACATCTCTACCAGTTTTTAGCTGGCCATCAGTCTGGAGAACCGTGCGACCACGAAGATCATTCGCAACCAAAGTCTGGTGTGTCTCAGCCAAACCAAGTTCCCACGGAAGTCCAGCGTTCTTGATGCCAGTCCACCGGGAAGCCCCAGTACCACCATCATGACCCGAGATCAAGACATGATCAGCATGCCCCTTCACAACCCCACTAGCGATTACACCCACGCCAGATTCAGATACTAGTTTCACACTGATTCTAGCCCCTGGGTTGGAGTTCTACAAGAGAAACAGAGTAGGGGTCAGGTTGACTATAAGAAGAAAAACAACAAAATAAGATGTAAATGATGTGCATATGGTACCTTAAGATCATGGATTAATTGGGCGAGATCTTCAATTGAATAGATATCGTGATGAGGTGGCGGGCTGATAAGTCCAACTCCTGCTGTAGAGTTTCTCGTGACTGCAATATCTCCGATAACCTTGTGGCCAGGTAGCTCACCTCCTTCACCGGGTTTCGCCCCCTATATGACAGCCAGACTTAACAGTTGAGATCATATTCAACCATAAAATGACAAGGATAGGTATCATTTTTAAAAACCAAATGGTCCAAATCCAATTAAAGGCTAAACAGAAATTAGTGAAACATCAACAGCAAGAATACAAGAGACAACAATGGAGCATAAAACAGATACCTGAGCCATTTTGATCTGTAGCTCATCAGCATTTGTCAGGTAGTAACTTGAAACTCCAAATCTACCACTCGCAACTTGCTTGATTGAACTCCTCCTAGGGTTCTTTGAACCATCTGGAAGAGGCTCCATTCGAGATGGTTGCTCGCCTCCCTCACCTTAATTGATTTTCAATGAAAATTTGTAAATAAAGAAAATTTAACAAATGTAAAAATAGAGTTATCAGATTAAGGTACTAAGAAAAGGTACCTGTATTAGACTTTCCTCCAATCTTATTCATGGCAATAGCCAGCGTAGTATGAGCCTCCAGTGATATTGATCCATAACTCATGGCCCCGGTACAGAACCGTTTGACAATCTCGCTGGCTGGTTCCACTTGATCAAGAGGGACTTTCATCTCTCCCTCTTTGAATTTCAAAAGCCCTCGCAAATTGCAATTTTTGTTCAACTCCTGAATGCGCTTAGAGTATTCCTTATAGGCAGCCACACTATTTGTTCGGGCAGCTTCTTGCAATTGCGCTATAGCAAGAGGATCGTTAAGGTGTATCTCACCACCTTTCCTCCAATGATAATCCCCGGGATTGGGCAGGGCTACAGCTTCCGCACTTCCAGGAGGGAAAGCACGAGTCGGAAATGCTAGTTCGTGCAAATGGAGTGCATCTCGAGCAAGCATCTCGAATGTTGCTCCCTCGACTCTGCTTGGAGTTCCAGCAAAGCACCTTTCAATCACTTCTGAGGAAAGACCTAGGGCTTCAAATATCTGAGCACCCTTGTAAGAAGCCAGAGTTGATATCCCCATTTTGGCGAGAACCTTCATCATTCCATAATGACTCGCCTTGAAGTACTTCTTAATCAGTTCTTCTTTTGAGTAGAAATCTCCGTTCGATTTTGGCGGAATCTTCCCATCAACTTGCAATCTCCAAATGGCCTCTGCAGCCAAGTATGGGCATATAGCATCTGCTCCAAATCCAACCAAAGTACAAAAGTGGTGCACTTCACGTGGCTCGGCAGATTCAACAACCAATCCAATCCGAGTGCGCTCAAGGTTTCTAACTAGGTGGTGGTGGACAGCACCAACAGCCAGGAGAGAGCTTACGGCAACTCGCTTAGGTGAGAAAGCTGCACATTCAAAGAACAAAAATACATTTAGCAAAAATATCATAGATCATGTTTAGTAACATTATTTAGAAGTACAAGTCACTGTCGCAGCCAAGAGCATTTTGTCACTTCATACAAATTGCAGGCAGCTCTATATATCTTATTTCGAGTTCTATTCATCAAAAAGCACAAGTGTTGAGAGCAAATATAGTAAATAAGATCAATATATACCTCTGTCAGAAAGCACAAGTGTTGTGTAACCCTCCGCAATTGCATCATGAGCTTCAGCGCAAATCCTGTCCAAGGTCTCCTCCAATCCCTTCCTTCCACGGCTCTTAGAATAAGTTATGTCTATAACCTTGCTTCTCCATCCTCTATAATTCATCTTTTTAACTGCTTCCATTTCTTCAATAGACAAAAGAGGGCCTTTAAGTGAAAGGCGGTGACATTGCTCTTCGGTGGTCTCCGTCAGATCACCTTCAGGGCCAATCATGCACTCCATGGAAGTAACAATCTTCTCTCGAATAGGATCAATTGGAGGGTTTGTGACTTGAGCAAACATTTGCTTGAAGTACTCAAAGGTTAGCTTCTCTCTGTTAGACATAACAGCTAAAGGAGTATCATTGCCCATAGAACCAAGTGCCTCGGTACCATCCTTTGCCATGGGAAGCAACAGCATTTCTAAAGCTTCAATGGTGTAACTGCAAAGAGGGGCCGCAACTTAAATTTTAGAACCAAAATTGAACAAATGTGAAGCTTATGCAAACAAATGATTTACGTACCCAAAAGCTTTCAACGGAGCCAATAAGCCATGAATTCCCATGCTTTCCATGTTCTTGTCATCATTACACGCCTATAGAATTAAAGAGCATACATCACATTAAGAACAGTCCATCAAAGAAAAAAATTAGGAAAGATAGAAACGGTAAGTTGAATTTACCGGCACAACTCCAGAAATTGGAGGTGGGACGCGTTCAGATTCGTTGACAGATTCCATTACATCCTTGAGCTCGATCTTTTGCCTTTTAAGCCACTCTCCGTAAGGCCTAGCCAATGAATACTGCTGCTTCAAGGCATCGTCATCAACAACGATGTGATTTTCAAAATCAACCAGAAGCATCATGCCGGGGTTAAGCCTTCCTTTTCTAGACACATCTTCTGGTGGGATATCTACCACACCAACTTCACTAG